>JNEM01015189.1:0-12143 GCA_000697335.1 Conidiobolus incongruus B7586 | reverse complement strand
TTTTAAATTATATATAATTAAAAGTTTAATATTTAATATATTTATTAAATTATAATTAATATAAATAAAAGTATTTTAAGCAATTAAAAAATTAATTCATAAAAGAAATATTTTTATAAAAAGTTTAATTAATATATAAATCTTCAAATTTCAGCTTTTAATAAAAATAAGTATTTTTTAAATATTAAAAGCTTGCCAAAATATAGCAAAAAGTTAATAATAATAACAAAGAATAATGATTTTAAATTTATTTTGATTTTTATTACCAATATATTAAAATCTTTATTTATTTTTAATCTTAAAAAATTCTCATATTCAAAATCTTGAGTAATATTATTTTTCACTAATTGTTACCTTTAAAATTATATCTTTAAATATAATAAATATCTTTTATTATTATAAAATAATAAATTTTAATTAGAATGAATAATTTTATTAAAAAAGTTACTTCATATAATAATTTCTATATATAGGCAAAATTACCCAATTTTGTTCATTGAAAAGAACTAGTCTTTTTTAACCCTTCCACTATACTCAGCAGATTTGAATCCTTGTGATTATAATTGTTTTGATAAGTTGAAGGATTTAAGTCAAAAGGTTAGATGACATTTCAGCTTTGCATTTTAAAATTAGAGGTGTGATTTGAAGGTTAACTATTAAAAATTGTATAAAGGCATTAAGCAATTACCAATAGTTTAAAATTGTATTATTGAAAAAAGGTTAAAATATCAATTATTAACGTAATATTACTTTTGCTATAACTTTTAGTATTTTATTTGAAAGAATTCAAAATTAACAACATTGTTTTGGAACCACAAACTAATATTAATTTCAAGCCTAAACATATAAATTCAAAAAAAATAAATTTTATATCACCAGTTGATTATTCAATATTTGTAAATATAATTATTAATGTATTAAAATGTTAGAAATTTAAAATTATAGTACTTAGAATTAGAATAAAAGAATATTTACCTATGATCATGTTAACTTTAATCTAATATTCATGAAAAAAGAAACAGATAGAAGAAATTATTTAACCTGCAATTAAACCAAATTTAATATTGTGAATATAAGTTTATACGAAACAATATAAGGAATTTTAATATTATAACTGAATTCAATAGTATAAGAAATTTGATTCAAACTTGTAAAATTCCATTAAAAATTAAAGTTTATAAGGAACATTAAGTAATTAATGTTTGTTGATTATATGATGAAAATATTACAAAACGCCATTCTATAAATTATTATTTAATAGAAAATAGTAAAAAAAATTTGATATAATAGAATACTGTATATTCCAATAATTTAACGAAAAAAATAGAAATGGTGGTTGAAAAATTGTGGTGCATTGTAATTTTGTCCATAAGGGTATTACTCAATAAGAATTAATAATAATATCTACAGTAAGCAAAATAATTAATTTTATTTTATATGGATAGTATTTAATACATTTAATACATATATTACGAAATAAATCAAATCGACACTTTCCTCCTTAACTCCTTTTTCAGTGAAATAGAATTGAATTGTGTAATAAAAGAGAGTGGACTTGTCATTCTAATTTAATGAGAATTAAATTTTACATTCCACATTAATTGGAATTATTCTCTCTTAATCCTAATCTTATTTTTATAATAATATTATAATTTTAATTTTATATATTTAAATTGTTATTAATTTATTATTCATAAATAGTTGTAAATAATATATTAAAATTAATATGTTTTGGAGGTTCGCTTTTCAGTCTAACTCTAACAGTTTGGATAATTTAATAGATAAATACTTGAATAACTTACAAAATAGTAGTGTTATTTAATATATTATCAAGTTGGAATAAATATTGATTTTCTTATTTTAGAAACGAATAATCCGAATTTCAATCTTAACACTTCCAATCCTAATGTCAATAATAACGTTGAATTATCTACTATCTTATTAGAAGAGGAATTCTTACCACAGTTAAAGAAAGGAAATGAAAAATTATTAGAGTTGTAAGTTAATATATTTTATCCAATATAATCCATCCAATTCATTTTATTCATCGATATTTAGACTGATCAACCCCCAGGTATTGAGTCATTTATTCTCCATTGTACTAAAAGAAAACAACTGTAAATACAGATTACCTCAAGTTATTTCACAAATAATTTAATCTACTATAATTTAACTAGATACCTCTAATACTTCTACAAATCTTAATGCTACTAAAGAAAGGAACTCTGAGGATAGCTCATCAAGTGCCAACTCGAATGTTGAAGATAATAATTTGAAAAATGAAAAGTGAGATAAAATTTTGATTTGATTATTGTATTTATTCATTAATATATAATTTATAATTTGATTGCAGATTATATAATATCAGCTTAGAAGTCTTAACATCTGAACATGATTCTATAGCCACCTCTATTTTGGCTGATCCTAATCAATCTCTCATTCGCTTATGGGAAATCTTACACTCCAAGTCTCCAATTGATCCTGCTTTATCGACTTCTTTTGCAAGAGTATTTGGTGGTTTGTTAACTCGTAAAACTAAAGAAGTAGGGCAAAATTTTTTCAAATAATCTTTAATTCAAAAGTATTAATTTTATTATTAGACTTTAGAATTTATATATAATCAAGATCAAGTTTTAAACTGTATATTAAATCATTTTGAAAATCCTATTATAATGGACTTGTTATTAAAATTAATTTGCCTTGAAGAAATACCCGAAGGAATGGGTATTGTTGATGTAATAATTACACTTATTAAATGAATAATAACATCACTAATCTTAACTGTTCTTTATTTAGTGGTTACATCGCGAAGGTTTAATTACAAAATTAGTTAATCGTTTAGCTCCTTCAACTATACCTAATGTATATACTATCAAATTAATCACCTATTCAAATTCATCTAACAATCATTTACAAATCAGACACATTCAGAAACCTCACAAGTCATATTGCATATTGTTGCAATTTCCCAATGTACCAGTGCTGAGCAGTTCAGTATTGGAATTAATCCATTGATTGAGCAATTAGTCAGGTAAATAACTACGCTTCAATATGCATAATGTTTTAATTTTGGATTATCTAGTGAAGAAATTGTTCAAACTATTGTCAATTACATGCTCCAACCTTGTGAAGAAAATGTAGATTCTTGTTTAACATTTGGTGTTACAATTTTTATTGAAATTATTAGAAGGAATTATATGTAAGATCTTGTATGATTCATTATTTATACATATCATATTCATAGTTTTCATAGAGAAGGAAATTTTGAAATTCCACCTCCTACATCGAGATATCATGGCCAAAGGATTCCAGCTGATTTGAGTAGTTTAGTCAAAATTTTAACTCAAAACTTGGAAAATTTTTTGAATTTATTAAAAAATCCTAGAAAGGTATTTTATTATATAAATATATATTTATAATTTGTATCTAATATTCATCTTTAGTCAACTAAAATCAGAAATTCCTCTGGTGAATTCGTTCCTCTTGGTTTTGAAAGACTTAAAGTCTGTGAACTGATTGCCGAACTATTGCACTGTTCCAATATGGATCATTTGAGCAAGGTTCCATGTCCCTTAAGCGAAACTGAATTGGAAAAATATCTCAAGTTAAGAGACAATAATCTCCCAACTAGTCAAATTCAAGCCGATGAAGTCAAAGATGATACAGAAACTACTGAAACAAAGGTTGAAACAGCTCAATTTCAATCATCCTATTTTGATCAATTCAACAATGATTCCATTATCTCCAGCTCGGTAAGCCTTACAGCTGTTAGTAAAGAGACTATTAGTAGCATGGAAAAGTTATCGATATCCGATAGTGGTATCAAAGATCCAAATTTCTTATCAATTGGAGATTGGACGAAGTTAAAATTTTTGGAGCTAAAAATTTCCTCAATATTTTTGGTAAAATTCAAACACTGCTTTATATTAATTAATAACACTCAATTAATATATCTTTAGGATTTATTTTTCCAATATGAATTGAATAACTTTTTACACGTTGTTGTATTTGACTTAATTCATCAATTGTTGAACTTGAATTTAAAAAATAGGGTCAATGTCTGTTTGTTAAGAGACCTCTTCATCAATTGCAACCTTACTACGCGTATCACAGATGCACAAAAAGCTAATGATGCTTTTATTGCATCTCCTAGGGGATATCGCTTAGGCTATATGGGTCATCTTACTTTTATTGCTGAAGAAGCTGTTAAACATTTAGAGAGGATTGATATAGAATTGGGTCCTGAAATTCAAGGTTAAACTACATTAATTTTATTTTGATAACACCTGCTACAACTAGTTTATATTGTTTAGAAATTAAAAATCATCCCGATTGGCAGCATTATACACAGGTTTCTTTGAAAGACACAAAGCAGAGGGATCTCGAACCACTGGATGGTAATTTTTCAACAGGGATTCCCAGCAAAAACAAAGAGCTACCCAGCTTGCCTTCAAATGCGGAATCCATTTTGCAAGCTTCTAAAACTTCGAATCAGAAAGCATTTAAAACTAGTTCTCCACCTGAATTTAGTGAACATGACGATATTAATAAAAAACAGGTAACTTTACTATAAAAAAATCAAATATATGTATATATTAACTATTTTTTGTTTAGTTAGCTAAGTTTTTGAGCCAACCTGAGTCACTTAATCAAGTACATGGTGGTATAATTGATGAAGCCGCGGACTGGGAAGATGATTCACTTGATAATGACCAGTGAGTAAACTGTTTTTTATTATTATTTTTTGAATATTTATTTTGTAAATATTTTTAATATATCCCACATTAAAAAAATGATCTGTTATTTTATACCTTAATCTTCACTTAACTATTGACTCATTATTCCTCTATTTCAATTAGGGGATGGTAATTAAGAAGAAGGTCAAAATGAAGTTTGGTCAATCATTATAGAGCTCTTAACTAAATCCTTTCAATTTCGGCCTATTTTTTATAAATTAGCTGAATTTAAATCTAGTTAATACAAAATAATATAATTCTATTTCTTTTAATTAAATACTCTTCCATTTCTTATTATGTTTTTTTAATGAGTTTTATATCCCTTTAACTTTTAATAATTTAATATATATTATTTAAATATGATAAATAATTTAATTTATTATTTTTAGTGACCTTAATGTTCTTTCAAATGATTCACACAATTCGAATGAAGTCTCATCTATTGATCAACCAAAATACAAATACAGACGCTTTAGTTTAGGTTCTATTGACCCTATTGCCATGGAAAATCTTGCAAAAGAATACTTATTATCATCGCCTACAGCCCCTTTTGCTGGCTTTCCCAATGCTCAAATTAAATCATTTCCCACGACACAGACCATTAATGATAATGCAACCATGGAACCTTTATCTCCTGGTAATTATTCTGTCAGTACAAAAATCAAATCACAAACAGTACCCTCGACACAAAAACATGTAAGAAGGCGCTCAATTACATCAATTATTCCCTCCATCCAATCAATTAAAGCGCAAGCTGATGAGTGGCAGTCACTATTTAAATCAGAAGCCCTCCCACCAGACTGTCCTTCCAGTTCAAGTGCACCACCCCCTGCTCCTAAGCCAGACAGGAAAGGAAAAAGAGAAAATTTTCTTGGAGGAGTCAAAATGCACTCTAGATCTCATTCTACATTCTTTTAATATGATATATTTGAGATCAATGTATAAAAATTAAAATTTACCATACTTAAAAATTCGGTTATATATAGTTATTATAATAAATGTATATCAGTTTAATAGTTTTGCTTTATGAATACATTTATCTATTTGTAAGGTCGTATTGATGATATTAATATCATATTAATGACATTTTTAGCCATGTAATTTCATAATATTAAATTCAAATTTAGATAATAAATATCAATATGCAAACATGATATCGCTTATTCTTAAATGTTTTCAATTAAAATATTAATTCTACATTATTATTCTTATTATGGTAAAATAAATTTCATTATTTAAATTATTTTATATTTTTAATCTATTATTTTCAACAAAAATCAAAATATATTCTTCCTAATTTTTAATTATTTTATTATTTTTTTAATTGGTAATTATTGTGTAATTTTTAAATTTAATATTTTTAAATAATATTACACTTTAATAAAAATCGAGTTTAATTATAAATATGATAGAATTTAAGGAATTAGATTATCAATGTATTTAAAAGTAAATTTTAATTAATCAGATAATTTTAAGTATTAAAATTAGATTTATTAAATTCAGGTATAAATTATTTGATTTATATGGTTAAGTATTTAAAAAATATTAAAATTTAAAAAAGAAAGTTTAACACATGATATACTTGAATAGCATATTTATATCATTTAATTAATTTATTATAAAAAATACTACTCATTATTGTAAATGTTATTGCACAGTCAATTTCACATTTGAAAAATATTATATTCAGTTTTATTGAAAAAATAGGATAATATAAGTTGTGACTTGATGATATATTCTAAACTGATGTTTTGCTTATTACATAATTGATATTAATTACATGTTGTTCAAATTACTTTAATTCTAATTGGTGATTGAATATTTTATCCATGTACTGAACTAAATCAAAATATATTTAATTAACAATAAATGACAAACGGGTACTTGGTATATTGTATTACTCAATATTAATTAATCTTAACTTCAATATTTTGTAAGATTTTGATCAATCAAAAATTAATCAAAGTTTTGAGGATAAATATGAACTATTATTATAAAATTTAATGTTTTAATCTTTGTCAATATCATTCATTATTTAACTAATTTGTCAAGCTAATATTTATTTAAAATAGTTGTTATGCAATTTGATATTGGAGGATTTGATAAGGTCCACTAAATCATCTGATATAAAAGTCACTATATTTAGAATAAAAAATAATTTGATAATTGGATAAATTCTCAATCAAATCATTATGGATATTTGAGTGACTTTCTGAATGAAAATAAGAATAACATGTTATGTTGAAACGAAACTTTTGATAATTTGTTAACAATGCTGTGATATTCAGTTAGAAATAAATGAAAACCAAAGAATTTAAAAAGTGGAAATTCATTTTTGATTGAAATACATTAAATATATGACAGTAATGATATAATCGTACTGAAGTTGTTCAATATATTTGTGATATTCGCTTAAATTGTTCAAACAAGATCTCACAATAAATTCAATTCCAAATATTTTAATAAGAATCGCTTGAAATCATCTGACCATTGTCTCAATCAAGCCAATAAAATCTAATATTGTATTCGAAGCACAACAGAATTTATCAAAAGGTGGTTATTTAATTTGGCTGGTTTAACTCTATTTTAGGTAGAATTGTAGTCGCCCCTTCCACTCTTTAGCATCGTCATCGTTGGTAGGAGTGTGGATTTATAATCACTTTCTCAGAGTACTTTATCGAACCATATTGCCACCCTTCGAATTAACTTTTTGAAAAATTAGTTTGATTTAAAAATGGAATAGAAATAAATATTTAAATTTAGAATAAAAGTAATTAAAAAAAATATTAGAGATACCTTTAAACATTTATAATAATATAAGTTTTCTTTGTTTAATGAATGATTATTTTAAATTGAAAATTTATAATTAAATAAAATTTATAATAATTTCCAATATATATGATATAAAATCGTTCGATTTTGCATTAAATCAATGTGATTATAATTGCCGGATTTGGATTGATCATAATTGGGGTATAAATACACTCGTGTGACTGGTTTAATTTTTAAATAAAATATTTTTGATATTCTTTTGGATTTATAATAATGGTTCAAGAATTAAATAGGTTAGTTGGATTGATATTATATTCTTAATATTAAAAAGTATCATTATAGTCGATTGATAATTTATCAATCAACATAATATATATCTGTGAATATAGATATTAAATTTATATTAAATTTAATAATATTCTGTCAAGTACGATAACTAACTTGAATTATTGTAGAAAAATTCTCCTCCTCGGTTCAGGATTCGTAGCAGGCCCTTGTCTCAATTACTTAGCTAAAAATCCCAATTATTTCATCACAGTTGGTAATATTTCAATTAATCCGTTAACAATTCTTAGACTTACAAATATATTTAAATTATAGCCAGTTTGGCATTAAAAGAATCCCAAGCTTTATGTGAAGCTTATCCTCAAAACACTCAAGCCACTGAAGTGAACATCAGTGACGAAAGCAGTCTTCATCCTCTCGTTGAAAGCAATGAAATTGTGATCAGTTTAGTCCCCTATACATTCCATCTCAAAGTGCTTGAAGCCTGTCTCAAATTCAAAAAACATATGGTCACTACCAGTTATATCTCGGAAGCTATGCAAAACCAAGACGAAAGGTAATTTTATAACATTAATTCATTGATCTGTTTTCTGATCTCGAATGAATCAATGTAGAGTCAAAGAAGCTGGTATTACAGTTCTCAACGAAATTGGTTTGGATCCTGGTATTGATCACTTATACGCTGTCAAAACCATTAATGAAGTACACTCTCGTGGCGGTAAAATCTTAGAATTTATCTCTTACTGTGGTGGTTTACCCGCACCTGCTTCCAATGACAATCCTATGGGCTACAAGTTTAGTTGGAGTAGTAAGGGTGTGCTTCTCGCTCTTCAAAACACTGCTACCTACTTGAAAGACCAAAAATTGGTTACAGTGCAAGGTGGTATTGATCTCATGAATTGCGAGGAAAGAATCGACATTGTCGATGACTTGGTAACTGTAGGTTATCCCAATAGAGATAGTACCATTTATAGAGCCAAGTACGAAATTCCAGAATGCAATACTTGTTTAAGGGGAACTTTGAGATATCAGGTAATATATTAATATAGATTCAATTCATAATAATCTAACTAAACAACGAAATTAATCAGGGTTTCACTTCGATCATTAAATTGTTAATCAATTTGGGATTATTCAACTCTAATGAAAACCCTCATCTATCAGAAAAATCCAGTCCTATTACTTGGGTAAGTTATTGTATACCCATTTACTATACTTTCCTTGACTAATTTATCAATACTTTAGTTGGAATTCACCTCAACTTTGCTCGACTGTGCCCCTGAGAAGAGGTAATTTTTTTCAAAATGAATAATCATATAATGATATTAATATTATATTTTAGCCTGGCGCTCCAAAACTTAATTGCTAAATGCAATATTTCCAGTCTTCCTGAGGGTGAAGCTGATGAACTTCTCAAAGCTGTCACTTGGCTGGGTCTCCTCTCTGAAGAGCCCGTAGTAAAGAGAAATGGTAACTGCTTAGACACTCTTTGCTACTTGCTCGAAAGCAAGATGAAATATATGGATGGAGAATCCGATATGGTTTTATTGCAGCATAGCTTTAAGGTTGAAAACGCCGATGGATCAAAAGTAACTTATTATAACTGTTGCATGAAAATGAAATTAACTAATCTAATTAATTGATAGGAGTTGATCACTACAACTTTGCAAAAATTCGGCGAACCCTTCCCCAAAGGACCTAGCGCTATGGCCACATGTGTTGGTTATCCATGTGCCATTGGTGTTGAACTCATTCTAGAAGGAGCCATCTCTCAAAAAGGTGTCCTTGCACCAGTCACTCCATCTATTGCCAACCCAATTTTGGAAAGATTAGAAGCTACTGGAATCAAATGCATTGAAAAATCTACTCCAATTCATTGAATTTTGACAATTTTGACCAATCAAATAAAACTAAATATTCATATCATCATTACCATTCAATATATAATCTAAATTAGAATTATTAACATATAAATATTAACAGTTCAAATTATGCCAAATTTTTTAATTCAAATTATTTAACTATTTCAACATATTAATTAAATTTATTAATAATTTTAATTTAAAATAACTACTTTTCAATCTTTATTTAGCCAAATTTCAAAATAACAAATTCCATTAATATTTTTTATCAACCCAATTATTCTACATCGGATAAAATCACTAGATGATCAAATGATACTATGGGTAATTCGTGATTAATGCACATTACATACATGAACTAATACTAGTTCTAACTGTAGTGGTACTATCATTGTTAAAGAAAATACTTTCAAATCCACAATATTGATTTATCCACCAGAATTTTTTCATTAGAATAATTGATTAATTCTAATTTGCGGATAGAGATAACAATGATATTCTTAGATCATGTGTTTAAGATAAACTTTTTTTATATTCTTGGTTCATTTTACAAATAATAAAAGGTTTTAAATACTTATTGATTATTTTCAATATTTTTTTCTTCATTGATTTTTTTTCCCTTGTAAAATAAATAATTATTTATATTCTTTATAAAAAAAATTTTAATCAGCCATTTATAATATTATATTAATATAGAAATCAAATAATATATATATAAATATTATTTTTTTGAATAATCATATATTTAATAATAATTGAAAATTTAATATTCTTCAAATGAAAATATTATTAAGAAAATCTGATTTGGATATAAAATATAAAAATAATATTAAATAATTTGAATATTTTTAACATCATTTTTCCCTATAACAAAAGAATTGTTAAAACCCAGATTTCAAGTTGATTTTATAGTATTTCTAGTAATGACCCAGAGAAAATGCTATATTAATTCAATATTTTAATTTTTATTGATTTCAATAAAATAATATATAAAAGGACTATTTTTTTAAATTTTTAATATATTTTTTATATCTTTTTTTATTATCTATCATTTAAGTTTATATTAAAAAACTATCAAATTTTCATTTTGTTATGTAATTATAAATATAATATAAAAAACAAATGTTATTCTTAATTTGATAATTATTTTCTGATAATATCTAAATATTACTATTTCCTAGTAATTTCTGATTATTCTAGTTGAATATTACCTTTTATTTCTTTAATTTTTAAATATAACTTTATTATTTTCAAAATTATAATTAATTATTATATTATTATTTTATATTTATTTTAATTATAAATTATTTAATTATTAATAAAATTAGTATATTTATTATAAATAATAAATAAGAAGTAATTTAAAATACTATTTGATAAGATATTGATAATATTTCAATCTTTTCCAAGTTATTTTATTAATTTGATAAGAAACTCATTTAATATATAAATTAGTTTTTCTTCGAAATAATATAAAATATATATAATATAATAAAACTATTTATTTTTTATATAACAAAATACCCTTATTTTGTCTAAATTGCCTATAAATAAAGTTTATAGAATTATTATAAATTGGCTGAATATTAATTAAATATAGATATATTTTTTGATAAATAAAAAAGAATAAACATAACCAATATTAATATTTTCAAATATTTAAAAGCAATTATTTATAATGTAAAGTTTGATTAAAGTATAATATTATAAATTATATTATCCATAATTGAAACAATATTTCTTTTTTAAACTATATTGAATTTATTATATTCCTAAGTTTTATTCTTTAGATTTATTAATTTTTTTAAATTTATTATAATTATATATTAATATCAAATTTTAAAACTTTATTAATAAAGCTATTTTGGATATTTATTTTAATATAATATATTATTAAAGCAATGATTATATTTAATCATCAAAGATATTAAATAAATATAATCTATATATAATATTTCTTAATTTACTTAATATAAATTATAATATCAATTTTTTTTATATTTTTTTTAATTATATAACTTATTGGTTAATATTAGATTTGATCAAATAATATTTTTAAATAAGTAAATTTTATAAATAAAATATAATTAAAAAGAACAAATATATAATACAATATAATATAATATATATTTCTCAAATACATTGAATAATTAAATTTTTTTATATCTAAATTATATTAGTTTAATTTATAAAAAATATCTGTAAAAAAATAAATTAAATCATTTTAATTTAATTAAGTTATTTAAAAACTTTTTATTATTATTATTCAATTTTTCTTTAAAGTCTTATTTAAAATTTGTGTATTTAGAATCAGGTAAATTTTAGTATAATGTCTAATATATAATGTTTTTGAACTAATAAAAACTATATTTATATTTTTTTATCAAATATCAGATTTTATTTAATTTTGATTTGATAAATTAATAAAGTACATTTATAATTTTGTTATTTTATTTCGATTAATATATCAAAATATTAAATATATATA
>JNEM01015184.1:0-11630 GCA_000697335.1 Conidiobolus incongruus B7586 | reverse complement strand
ATAATCATTAAAATTTTTTTATTTTAATATCAATAAAATTTAACTATAAATTTTTTAAAATTATTTAAAATATACAAGTAGCTTTTAATAATAAAATATTATTTAAATTAACAATTTATTGTTAAGTAAATTACTTTAAAATTAAGAAAAAAACAATTAAAAACTTATTAAAATTTAAAAAACTAACTTTAACTTTTATTTTTTTAATTGTTAATAAAGTAAAAAAATATATTAAAAAATACTTTTTTATTTTAAATAAAAATTTATCTAAGTACTTTAATATTAGTTTTATAAGTATTTTATATATATTAAAATTTAAACTCAAATTAATAAATAAAAATATAAAATAGATATCTTATGATTTAACTAAAACTTAAAAAAAAGCTAAAGTAGTTATTATTAAATAAAACTTATTAAAATATTATTAAAAGCTTAAACTTTTATAATAAATATTTATAATTAATGAATTTTAAATATCTATGTATAATCTTTTATTAAAACATAAATCAAAATGTTCAATTAAGTTAAATTAACTTTCTCTATAAATCCCTTTAAATAAATATTTTATTAATAAGTAAATATTAATTATTATAATAAATTATAATAGTATATATAACTTTTATTTAATTTTTAAATAAAAATCAATTAATAGTAAACTTTATATTATTTTTTTATATAAAACTATTTTTAATTAGTGTTTTTAATATAATTTAAGAAAATTTATATAATAATTATAAAATATATAAATTTAAAATTATAAAAAATTTTCTAATTAAAAATAACTGGAAAAAACTACTAAATTTAATATATTCTTTAGATGATAACCTATATAATTATAACTGCTTTAGGTAATTAAAAAACCAGTTTACAGGAAAGAAAATTTTTACAAAAAAATTTAATTAGTTTATAAAACATCAAATTTCAGTCTTTAATAAAAAGAATTATTTTTTAAATATTAAATCTTTATCAAAAGTATAGTAAAAATTTACTAATAATAAAAGAAACTATTAAATTTATATTATATATTTATTTTTATATATTATATATTAAAATATTTATATATTTTAAATTGCAAAAAATTCCTATTATTAAAAATACAAAGAAATGATTATATTAATATTTTAACTTAAATCCAATTAAAAAAATTAAAATATATGAGATTATATTAAGTAAGAAATATTATATTAACTTAAATTTTAAATAAAAATATTAAAAAAATTTTATAATTTAAAAGATATTTGAGTCTAAATAGAATCTTTATTAATTTGGCTATAAAAGATTAATTTGATATATATTAAGCTATCACTAATGGTTATTAGTTTATTAAATCATAATATATGTTTATTTGGATTGCAATATTTAATAAAAATTATCACTCAAAAGTCTAATCTATCAATATACTATTAAAAATACTATTTCTTATATAAAATTAGTTTTAAAAGAAATAAATTTTTATAAATTGATTTAATCAATTTATTAGATTATTTTAAATATATATATATATATTAAAAGTTGAATACTTTTATAGTATTATTCCTTTAATGTAAATTACTTAGATTTAATATGATCTTATATCTCTTCTACAATTCTAACTTGAATATTTATAAATATATATTTCATGTTTATGATTTATAAACTAAGTTTTTAATTAATCACTCTGTATTGTATTTTGATACTACAAACTTATATAGCGATAGTACTTTTTATCAATACACTGTGATATTATTAATAACAAGTAAATTATTATTTCACATTATATTATTGAATATTAGTCAATCAATTTATATATTTTCAATAGAAAAAACAGTTGATTAATATTAAATAAAGAGAATTATACCAAGATTAAATATACTGATTAATAGGATATTCATTATTTTAAATACCGGATTTTTGTAAAATAATTTCCAATTTTATAACCAGTTAATTAATAAATAGTCGTTTTGAATTAATTTTTCTCATATATACCAAGATAAATTATTTTAATCACAATCTTTGATATTTTTCATAATAAAATATCAAAATTCAATATATATCAATTTAAAATATATTTTTATATTGTTTGGGAATATTATTTCAATATTAAATTTTCAAAATTAATATTAATTTAAGAGTCAATAAATATATAAGAAAAAAATTAATATAATTTTTAAACTTAAATAAATAATATCATAAATAATTAATTTTATCAAGTAATTTGAATTATTGGTTATAAATTAAAAAAAAATTTTTCTTGGCATTAAAAAAATTAAAAATTACAAATATTATACAAATAATTAATTGGATAATTATCCAATCAAATGTAAAAAATTTCCAAATTTAGGAAATTGTTATAAAAAAATTTTAACATTTTAAATTTTTTAAATCCCGAAATAAAAAATTAAAAAAATTACAAATAAGGTAAGTGTGACTACTTATTCCTTTTGAATTTATATAAATATTCCCCTTCATTATTAAAAATCATTAAAATTTTAAATATTATAAAATTTGTTTTTAATAAATTAAAATGGTAACCAAAGCTTTCAATGATCCAATTATTGTTCAAACTTTATCTGAGCCCCGAGAAGAGGTCGTATTGAATGATCAATGGAAGGAGCAAAAGGTACTCATTAAAATCTTTCGTAGGTTCGGTTGCCATCTATGCCGTTATGAGGCATTTGTTATCTCCAAGTATGAAAAGGTGTTTAACGATTTAGGCGTCAAGTTAGTAGGTGTTGGATTCGACGAAGAAGGACTAGATGAATGGCAGAAGCTTGGTGTATGGAAATTTGATTTGTTCATGGATCCTTCCCGATCTCTGTATAAGGCAGTGAATGCCACCCGCTTCAATGCCTTCAAGGGGATTATGCATGTGTTCAATCCTTCAAAGAGAGCATCAGCTGAAGTTGCAAGGGTAAATGGACTAGGTGGAAATATGAAAGGTGATGGCTTTCAACTTGGTGGTACCTTCCTGATTGGCCCAGGAAATGAGGTATTGTATGAATTCTTACAATCTACCTATGCAGACTATCCTTCACTCCGCCAAATTGTAACCGCTGCCGGTGGTAGTCCTGAGCTTATTGACGATGAAGATGAAAACCTTACTTCAGCTCCCCAAAGCTGCAAAGCTTGATTTGATAATGATGTCACAATGTATTGATTTGTAATTCGGATAAACTTTTATTTTAATCTCAATCTAATAAATATGATTAAAATTTCAATTTCAATTACTAATTTGAGTAAAAATCCAGTTATTTGAAAATATTCCAGAATAATAATAACAAACACCAAATTACTTTGAATGTCAAAGAGTTTATAGTAATTGTGTTGAATAATGAAGAAAATATCAGTATATTATATTCGAAATTAGATAATTAATTTTGAATTAATCATGAACAATATATGAAATTATTTCAATTCAATAAATACAAATTTTGAATATTCATTAAATCTTATTGAATCTATCACTTGGTTTATGATAAATAATACCTTTAAATATGATCTTAAGATATAAATTATATCAACTTTAATAATGGATATAAGTTTATTTAAATTATAGAAAAAAGTTTTTTAATGCATGAACGAGAAGCTGGTGATTCATATCATTATATATTGAGAACTAATGATTATATCAATTAATCCAAAATTTAAATTGATTCAAAAAAATCAAAATAAAATGCTTAATATGTAATATTTTCTTAATAGATAACTATTTTTGATTAATTTCTATTAAATTATAACCAATCTTATATGGATCATCAACCAATTGCTAAAATTTAAATTAAAATGAAAAAAGCTTTATGTATATATTTTGATTGAATAAATTTTGGGATAAAAATGGTAATGTTATCGTAGAGAATAGTATGAAAAAATACTATTTAGTTAATGACTCTTTATTGAAGTAAAGGATATATCAAACGAGTAAAATATTGATAGACATATATTGACTAAAAAATTAATGACAAGATAATATGATTATAATATAATTAATTTTTGATTATTAGTACAAATAATAATAGTTAATTATTGAAATTTGACAATATCTGTTATATTCAATTGATTTTTCTAAAACTTTAACTATAGATATAAGTTCTTTTAAATTGAACCGACACTATCAGCATAATTAACACATTATAATTACTACTTGTATATTGAATTCATCTTATCAGACTAATTTATATCAACTTTCAGAAGTATGAGGTAACAATTTTAGTGTAGGTTATTGATAATTAAATAAACTATTCCATATTACCAATAATTCAAATTATATCAAATCATATCATAGAATATTTAAGATAATAAAATAAAACTTAGATGATATATAAATATACATTAAATTAAGAGAATTTCAGAAATTAGAACTAATAATACATTTGAAATAAATTTGTTTAAACTTTAAAGTTATAATTAACTTTAAATTTATATAATTAAAAATTATCAAGCTATATTAAAAAAATTTTATTCTTTAATTTATAAACCTAAGCTATAAATACTATAAGCTTTTTACTATATGATTATTTTTAAGATAAGACTTCTAGTTTATTATTATTATTATATAATTATTCTTTGAATTATAGTATATTAAGATTTTATTTTAATTATTACCTTAAATTTAAATTAATGGGAAATTTTTTAATTTCTAATTTTTCAAACATATTATTAGTTTGAAATAAATAAATATATATAAAGTTAATAGGAAATTATATATTTTTAATATATATATATATATATATATATTAGTTTTTTTGATTAAAAAATTAATTTTTTAAAATTAGTTGTTTAATTTAATTATACTTAAACTAAATAATAATCATCAAAAGTTTTTTATTTTAGTATTAATAAAACTTAACTATAAACCCTCTAAAATTATTTAAAATTTATAAGCAACTTTTAATAATAAAGTATTATCTAAATTAACAATTTATTACTAGGTAAATTACTTTAAAGTTAAAAAAAACTATTCAAAACCTATTAAAATCTAAAAAATTAACTTCAACTGTTATTTTTATAATTGTAAATAGAGTAAAAAAATATATTAAAAAGCATCTTTTTATTTTAACTAAAGAATTATCTAAGTACTTTAATATTAGTTTTATAAGTATTTTATATATTTTAAAATTTAAACTAAAATTAATAAATAAAAATATAAAATAAATACCTTATAATTTAACTAAAGCTTAAAAAAAACTAGAGTAGTTATTGTTAAATAAAACTTATTAAAATATTACTAAAAGCTTAAACTTTTACAGCAAATAATTACAATTAATGAATTTTAAATCCCTATTTATAATCCTTTATTAAAACACAAATTAAAATGCTAGATTAAGCTAAATTAACCCCCTTTATAAATCCCTTTAAATAAACATTTTATTAATAAGTGAATGTTAATTATTATAATAAATTATAATAGTATATGTTATTCTTATTTGGTTTTTAAAAGAAAATCAATTAATAATAAATTATATATTGTTTTTTTAAATAAAAGTATTTCTAATTAGTGTTCTCAATATAATTTGAGAAAACCTATTATTTTACATGATAATTGTAAAATACATAAATTTAAAGCTATAAAAAACTTTCAAATTAAAAATAACTAGAAAAAACTACCACATCTAGTATATTCTTTTAATTATAACCTATGTAATTATAATTATTTTAGGTAATTAAAAAACTAGCTTATAGGAAAGAAAATTTCTACAGGAAAATTTAATTGGTTTGTGAAATATTAAATTTTAGTCTTTAATAAAAAGAACTATTTTTTAAGAGTTAGAAGTTTGTTAAAAGTATAGTAAAAAGTTATTAATAATAAAAAAAACTATTAAATTTATATTATATATTTATTTTTATATATCATATATTCAAATGTTTATTTATTTTTAATTGCAAAAAATTCCCATTATTAAAAATATAGAGTAATAAAAAATATTTTTAGTAATTTTAATTATATTTTAAATATTTTTATTATTATCATTATATATTATTAGACTTGAAAAAGAAATGTAAAAACACTAGCCAATAGATATTGATGAATATAATTATTTATCATCATTTTAGATAAAATTCTAGTATTTGGCTAAGAATCATTATCCTAATAAAGTAAATATCAATTGAAGAAATATTTTGTCAATAATGTTATTTCTTTATAGAGTAAATCAATTACCCTTAAATTTATATATAAGATAGAAAAAAACTATATAATTATACTGTTTTCTGAACAAAGTTGTGTTAAATTAAATTAATGATTTCCTAAATATATGAAAAATTATATTTATTATTTTATTTTATTTATCTTCAATTTGCCAGAATTAAAATAAAACCAATTATAATAAAATATTGAAATTTAAAATTAATATTAATTAAATATTAAATTAAATTTAATATTTTTTTAAAATATACAATTTTTCATAATAATATCTTCAAAGTATTTGAATAAATTAGAAAAATTATTATATATTATAAATTTATATAAAATTATTAAAATTATATCAAAAACATTATATTAAAAAAATCAAAAAATTATATAAAATATTAAAAAAATAAATACCAAAATATTAATAAATAAAAATATAAAAATTATATAAACTCTTATATTAGTATATTATTATTATAATAATTTAAAACTATATATAATAATTAAAACCTTATATATTTTTAATTTTAATTAATATAAACTATTATTATATTTAGTATATCTTTTTAATCTTATATCTATTTTTTTTATTTTTTAAAAACTTGAACAAATAAAAGTTAAATTATTGAAATTTATCAACAAAATATAAGATTCCTTAAATAAAATTATAGTCAAATAAAAAAAATAAAAACTACTTAAAAATATAAAAGCCATTATATATCTATAGATTGAAATATTAATATACTTGAATAAAAAATAAAATTTCATAATAATAAAGATAAATACTTTATATTGGTATTATTACTTTTTTTAAACTTTATATATATAAAATAGTAATAGCATTAATAACTATAGATGACAATGTATTATAATAATTATCACAGTTAAATCATTATCTATCTTATATCCAAATTATTAATCTGTAAATAGTCTACTATGTTTGGCAGGGTTTATATAGTGAGTTCATCACCAAATTTTAGTTGGATGTAATATTAGCCAACCTTTTCTCCAACACCCTTGCTAGAGACTATTGGTGAGCATTAGCAACTTGACAATAATCTCACTACCCAATTATTTAACAACCTTAGATTGTTAGAGCAATCAAATTAAAAAAACCGTTCTTAAAAGATATTAAACTATTTATACAATATAAATATTTATTTTCATTTAATGACATTTATGATTATATTTTAAGTCAAAGTAAAATTTGATAAACTTTCAGATTTAATGGTATTACATCATGATACTGTATATAATTGGTTGGCATGGTATCATGATACATGCGAGAAGTGATCATTTTAACTCACTGCAATTGGCTGTTTTGGTATCCCTTTTCCTTATTTGGATGTGAACAAAGCTATAAAAACAAGCAAAGTTTTATAAAACTTTAAATTATGATGATGTAATAATGAATTATAAAAAATTGAATATAATTTAAAAAAAATTTTCAAATTAGTTTTTTCGTTTTTATTTTATTTTTATTAAAAAAATGGCAAGTAAAGTTTTCAGTCAACAAATCATAGTAAAAACTATTAATCATCCTCGAGAAGATATTGTCCTGAACAACCTATGGAAAAATCAAAAAGTTTTAATAAAACTATTCCGTAGATTTGGTTGCCCACTATGTCGTTACGAAGCTTTCGTACTGACAAAATACGAAAAGGTATTTAGAGATCTCGGTATAAGGTTAGTAGGAGTGGGTTTTGATTATGATGGACTTGATGAATGGTTAGAGAAGGGTTACTGGAAGTTTGATTTATTTATGGATCCCAAAAAATCGTTATATAAAGCACTAAACACCAATAGACTTTCTATTTTTCAAGGGATCGTATCGGTATTAAGCCCTTCTAATACTCCGTCAGCGAATATTGCAAGGAAGAATGGATTAGGTGGGAATTTGACGGTTGGGGACGGTTTCCAACTTGGAGGGACTTTTTTAGTGGGACCGGGCGATAAGGTGCTATATGAGTTTTTGCAGACTGGTTACTCGGATTATCCTTCACTTAGAGCTATAGTTCAAGCTGCTGGTGGCGATCCTAAATTGATTGAAGATGAGGATGAAAAATTGACAAGCGCGCCCGTGGCCTGTAAACTTTAATAGTTTATTGAATGTTTATTTTGCATATTAATATTTCAATATTTTTATATGGTTTTCCATTTATTAAATGTATTCATTTTTCAATGTAATTTTTTTCAAATTTTAAATTTGAATTAATTATTTAATGATTTTATTTACAAATGCTACAATTGTTTAATTAATATTATCAATTTATAACTCACTTCCAAACTGCCTAATGCTATCATCCCTACAATCATTCCTCTCCAATCTCCCATCTCCTAATATTTTATCCCAACTCCCATTTGTTTCAATTCTCTTAACTCTCCAAATTTTACTCTTTTGAAATTCATAATAATTACATTTTAACAATTTGGAATTCAGTTGAAATCGTGTTGTTAAAATTTAAAGATTTGAGTATTTAATAAGATCATTGGATGGCCAATCAGTTCAAATTTTTCGACCAATAACTGTATTTTCAGTGAAATGATGAGGTATTGATATAATATCTATACTCGTATAGGAATTAAAAGTGTACCAATTTTGATAAAGTTTAACAAGATATTCAAGATTGAATATGATATTGTTGAATATATCTAACCACAGGAATTGTAGTGAGTTGCTAACAAAATATAATAATTCTGAATGAGATATTTGTAGACATTATAGGATTACCAAACCATTGGAAGTGTAACTATTGAAAATGTGGAATTGAAAGGAATTAGCGTTGAAATTGGGAGACTTTGTATCGATATCTGTCGATTTGGAAAATGTGTAGTTATTTAGAATATTACATAATGGAAAATTTACAGCTGGATGTATATTTAATTGGAAATTCGCATCGGAAAGAGTTAATAAGCAATCTCCTTGACTAGTATCTGGTGAACATGTTAAATAATTGATCAAATTGGAATGACTGTAGAAATCTATAGCTCAATTGCAAGTGAGTAACAAGTCGTTGGGATCTAACTTCAGAAAGTGGATTAATTCAATCGTGTCATCCTTAAGCAATTCGGTGAGAATTATGTACTAATAATTGATACAACATATCCAACTCTTTAATTTCATCAACTCTGGGTTGTTAACAATATGTATTTTCGATTTCAAATTCTCCAAATCCGAAAAAATTGAACCTAACTAAATTCTTTTTGGGTACTAATTTCAACATAAAGAATTGTTTTTCTTCAATATTTCTACATTTAGGTTTTAGCGCAATTCGCGCTGTCATCACATTCTCCTGAGCTTCAGTCCTTGTCCATGATTAGATTATAAATATTTAACTTCGGTATCGAAATAACAACATTAATTCTACAAAATTTTGAAATTGCTTGAAAATAATTAGAAAGTTGTAATTTCTTTAAACTTTACTTTGGTTCGTATAAACTTATAACCAATTTTAAGTTATTATTAGGAATAAGATGACTTATTTTTGTAAAATTGGAATTAATTGTAAGGTATTGGATAGTATATTGACAAAATTGATTAATTTTAAAAATACTAACTCCAGCTCGAAATCTCTAAAAGATAATCGTAATAGTGTAGTGTTAATTCACTACTAATGTCGATATTTGAATGAAATAAATGAATTCTAATATCAATTAGAATATAATTTGAACTTGATCGATATAATCATAACTCGCTATCCAACACTTCATCAATTCTCAACATCCTGAACCCATTTCAAATTATTAAATCGTCCCCAACTAAATCTTCTATCTCTGACATCCCCGTAGGTTTATATATTCCTTTCAATATATAATTCAGATTGGTCAGTCGAAAATGTTTCCCAGGAGTTAATAGGGCACACCATTCCAATTATTTTTAAAATACCGTCTTAACAATATTGTTAGATTGAATTAGTATTATATATACTAAATGGTTTTGGATTTGGGCGATGACGGATTTTGAAGTGATAAGGCCTGTTAGAGTTATGCCTTTGTAATCGTTGATAGGCACTGCATAGAGATTTATAATTCCAATTGGTTTGGATTTTATAATATTTATGTACCATCAGTTGTTAGGGACATGCACAGGTATTGTGTTGTTATTAACTCATAGTGTGGGGGTAAAATGAATTAAGTATTATCTATTGGTAATTATTTTAAATTAATTTTAAATGATATGAATTCATCAATTACTGAGTGTCTGAGGTGAATTGAATTTGGGATTTATAAAAGTATTGTTAGGATTAAATAGGGGCTATGATGAGGTAAAATGTTGGATATTAGATATTTAATTACTACAGTGTTATTTTATTATAATTTTGGGATTTTATTAAATTCATTTTCTTTGCCTATGACATGTTTAATAATTTAAATAAGGTTAATTAAGTAAAAATAAGTTTAAATTCATGTATATAATTAAATTTTAAATATGGGATTAATCCCATTTAGATATAAAATTAAAATTGAGAATTTGGAATGAAATTTTGATGTTTCAATGATATGGAATTCGGATAAAGAGAAAAGTTTTTTTTGATATTATATTTTATTAAATTTGAATAATACAAACTTAATTATTCATAGTGGAGTTAATAACTAAATAAACTTTAATAATAATCAATTATTAACATCATAACTGATTTCATCTGTTCATGAATATTATTCCGATATTCTATATTAATAAAATTTAATAAAAATAAACTTGTGATAAATTACATAAAATTACAATATTCTTAATTTTCAGAAATTTTAAATAGAATTAATTTTTAATAATAGTTTAATTAAAAAATTAAAAAAAATAATTTTAACAATTAGTTCTATAGTGATAAAATTAAAATATCAATAATTAATTGAATAGTTATTAAAAAATTATAATATATGTATTTAAAATTAATTTAAGATTTTATTTTTTCTAATATAAAATTCAAACTTTATTAACTGATCAAGAAAAATGACTCTAATATTAAAATTAATTAATATAACTTACTTCTTTATAAAACATTTTGATATTAATTTGGCAAATGATTTAATTTGAATATATATTTCAATCCTTCAATTTATATTTAAACCTTGATATTACCTCAGAACTGAAAAAATTAGAAATTTTTAAATTTCTGATTATCCAATTATATTACTAATTTTATAAAAAATGAAAAAATATATAATATAAAGGAAATGATATACTTTTGTACTAAAAATTCAAATGTATATTTCTATTTCATTAATAATTTATTTTTTTAAAAATTATTATTTAATTTAATCTAATTTAAACAAAATAACAACTATAAAAAATCTTGTTAAAATTATTTAGAACTTACAAATAGTTTTTAAAAAAATGATATTATATATATATCAATTATCAATCACTTTGTAAATTATTTTAAAATTAAATAAAATTATTAAAACTTTTCAAAATTGAAAAAATTAATAATATTACCATAAAACCAAAAAAATAAAAAATTCTTTAATTTTTGATTTTTCAAATATATTATTAATTTCAAATAAAAAAATATATATATAATAAAAT
>JNEM01015183.1:0-23799 GCA_000697335.1 Conidiobolus incongruus B7586 | reverse complement strand
CTTTATATATTTTATAATTATTATATAAAATAATAAGTATCTTTAGTTTATATTGAAAATACCATTTAAAAATTATTTTATTTAAAAAAAATATATAATTTATTATTAATTAATTTTTCTTAAGATATTAAATAAGAAAATAACATACTATTATAATTTATTATAATAATTAATATTTATTTATATTTTTATAATATTTATTTATTAGAATTTATAAAGGGGATTAATTTAACTTAACTTAATATCTTGTTTATTTTTAAGTAAAAGATTATATAAAGGAATTTAAGATTTATTAATTATAAGTATTTATTGTAAAAACCTTTGTCCTTAGTTATACCTTAATAAATTTAGTTTAACTATAGTTACTTTAATTTTTTTTAAACTTTTGTTAAATGTTAAGATATTTATTTTATATTTTTATTAATCAAATTAAATTTAAACTTAAGTATATATAATATATTTATATAATTAATATTAAATTACTTTAATATTTCTTTAACAAAAATAAAAAAATATTTCTTAATATATTTTTTATTTTATTTACAAGTGAAAAAGTAATAATAAAAATTAATCTTTTGGATTTTAGTAAATTTTAAATAATTTCCCTTCTAATTTTAAAATTTCAAATTTAATAATATATGGTAATTTTAAATAAAACATTATCTTTATAAGTTATTTACAAGTTTTAAATAGTTTTAAAGGGTTTATAATTAAGTTTTAAAAATACAAAAATGAAAGCCTTTTGATAATCACTATCTAGTTTAAGCATAATTAAATTTAAGTGTAAATTTTAAAATCAAAATATTTTAATAAAAAAATAATTAAAATTAAATATATATATAATTTGAAAATATTTATTTTCCTATATATTTTATATATAAAAAAATCTTTCAAAATATATAATATGTTTGAAAGATCAGAAATTAAAAAATTTGCCATTTCTTAATTCTATACTAATATTTATAATTCAAACAAATTGTAATGTATTTGATTATATATATATATGATTTGAATTAATCACTTTCATTAATCAGTTAAATAATGATAATGGTTGAAATGAGATCTATACAAGTTTGTGTTATAAATTAATGATTGTGATTTAGGAAAAATATTAGTAAAAATATTAGTATGATTTCCACACATAATATTTATATAAGATTATATTCAATATCCAATTATTATTATATTCTAATAGTATACAAATAAATAAGCACATTAACTTGTTAGACAAACTAGTAAATTCCAAATCATTATCTTGATAAATGATAAATTAAACTCGATTATTAATTATTATTATATTAAAGTAACAATCATTTTGAAAATCAAATTCTAATTATTATTATTTGAGACTAAAATTTGAGAATAATTATAATAATATAAAATGTCGTAATGTTTATTAGAAGGTTGAATATTATATTTTATGATATATTAAGATCTAAATATTTTTTTAAAAAAATCAAAATATATTGAATTCACTATTATATTGATCTTATCATTTATATTAGTTATAAATAAAATTTATCAATATATCAGATATTCAAGAAAAATTACAATTCTTGTAATTTTCTTTAGTTACATATCAATCATATACCAACTTTTAGAATTCAATTTTGAAATTTTCTCTGTTGAGTATTAAAAAAATTGGTTTTGAAAATATAAAAACCTCAATTAATAAAGAAAAAATCAAGGAGCTCTTCTATTAATTCCCAATATCAAAATATGAATCATATTTATATCATGCATAAATTTTAGCTAAATTAATGAAACTACAAAAGCTTTATATTGTGTGATTAAAAATTTCCACGTTTCAAGATACCATCAGAATTAATATAATATAATTAATATTCTATTAATAATCACCATAATTAATCTTTTATTAGCCGGAATAATGCAAATGAATTTTCTGTCATAATTAATAAAGTAATTGGGAATTTTTTAAAAATTAATCAATTTAACTAAACAAATTACGGAGCGAAACTAGGTTAAATTATAAATGAATATAAAATTCACATATAATTCTGTATTTTTGTTAAGTTATACATTTGAATAATAATATAAAATTTATAATGTATATCTTTACTTCATAATTTTATAAAATTATCATTTAGTATAAATACCTTGATGGCATGATATTGATCAAACTATAATATTTCAATCTATTAATTTTATATTAAATCAATAATCAATAATTAAACATCATGACTAAATTAACTGTTGGAGTAAGTAGCATCATAAACCTAGAATATTCAATAAAACTAATAATATCATCAGAAAATCTATGGACCATTATTTACTCCCAAGGTGATGAGAGCTTTGGTTGTTGCCGAGCTTAGCGGATTGGAATTGGAAACTACTCCCGATTTCGATATTAAAACTGATACCAAGACGCCTGAATATTTGGCCAAATTCCCTTTGGGTCAATCTCCTAGCTTTGAATCTGTTGACGGATTTACTTTAAGTGAATCTGCTGCAATTGCTATTTATAGTAAGAAATTTATACAAATTAAATTTGAATTATTTTAACAATGATTTTTAGTTGCCGAACAAAATAAAGAAACTACTTTATTAGGATCCACTCCTAATGAACGTGCCAAAGTAAATCAATATATGTACAACTGCGAGACTCAAGTAGATAGATATACCTCAATGATCCTTTATCCCATTCTTGGCTTAATGAAGCGCGACGAAGAAACTGAAACCTTCTCATACTCCTTAATAGATCGTCATTTGGAATTCTACAATAACGAATATGCTACCAAGGATTATCTCGTTGGCAATACTTTGACTTTAGCTGATATTTTCCTCTACTTTAGTTTGTTCTATCCCTACAAAGTTTTTATTGGGGATGATCGTAAGGCTAAATATCCCAATGTCACTAAATTTATGGATAGATTGACTAATTTGGAAGTAATTTCCAATGCTATTAAGCATGCTAAAGATAGTTTTTAAACATAAAAGAAATTATTTTAATTCTTTAAATTTTTTTAAATTAATTATCAAAATTTAATATATTATATTTAAATATAAAATTTACTTTTAAATACTAAGTTTTAGTTTTTTAAAATTGTTGAATATTAATAACTATCAAATATATAATAAAAACTCTAATCGAAAAAAAGGTTATTGTGATTATATCATAGGATTACGAAATGTTCCTGATTTAACAATAATTATAATAAAATTTATTAAATATTTTTTTATTATATCAAATTTATTTGATTAAAAGATTTTAATTATTAGAAAATAATAATAAAAGTTTCATAATTATAAAATAATTATATTGAACAATCATTATATTCCATTCAAGGGTAAGTGATTAAATATCCTTATTATTCTTAGTGGTGTAATGATATAATAGTTAACCTGAAAAATAAATTAAGCTTGGTTATATCAAGTTTGAAAATGACTAAATTATTGAGAATACTTATGAATTAATATGAACTATAAACAATGATTATTGTTTGAAACTATATTATATCGGGTCAATATTTAATCATAACTATGTATAAATATAGTAATGATATTATTATGATAATGAAAAAATCGAATTAATTAAAATAATAAATTATTCATACTCAAATATAAAGGATACTATTAACTTATACATTTGAAAGTATAGTTATTTTTTGGATCAAATAATAATGATATAAATACCTTATAAAATATATATAGCTTTATAATTATTAACGTGGTATATATATAATGAAAAAAACTTTAAAATAAAATTGCTGAATCATTTTAGGTTATTTGAAAGCAAAAATAATGATTTGATATAACATTTATTGAATATAATAATATATTGATAACTATAAGATTTAATAGTGCTAATGATATTATATGAATCAAAATGATATAAATATCCATAAATCATCAGATTCAAATTTCTCAATGATTTACTCGTCCTCAGCATATTTAATAACTTTAGCAAAAGGTTCCATTTCGGACAAACGATCCATAAACTTAAAAACGTTAGGATATTTAGCCTTACGATCCTCTTTAATGAAAATTCTGTAGGGATATAATAAGCTGAAGTAGAGGAAAATATCGGCTAAAGTCAAATTGTTGCCAACCAAGTACTCTTTGTTCGCAAATTCGTTGTTATAGTATTCCAAATGGCGATCGAACATGGATTTGGCGAAGTTATCAGTTTGTTCGTCGTACTTCATAAAACCCCAGATGGGCAAGAGAATTAGTGTGCCGAAACGATCCACTTGAGTTTCAGAATTGAAGATATATTGATTAACCTTCGCACGCTCTTTGGGAGTAGAGCCGAGCAAGGTGGTTTCTTTGTTTTGTTCAGCGACTATGAAATATTATGAATAACAGGAAGATCAAAAACAAACGACAAAGTCTTACCGTAAATAGCAATGGCAGAAGACTCAGTCAGAGTAAATCCATCAGCAGCCTCAAAGCCAGGGGATTGGCCCAAGGGGAATTTGGCCAAATATTCAGGGAGCTTGGTGTCAGTTTTAATATCGAAATCAGGTGTAGTTTCCAATTCAAATCCGCTGAGATCAGCAACAACAAGTATTTTCATCACAGATTGGAAGCAAAGAGGTCCATAGATTTTCTATAAAATCGTCAGTTAGCCATTTATGTGAAAGCAGGGAAAGTGTTAGAATCATACTCCAATAGTTGTTTTAGTCATAGCAATTCAAGTTCAAATCGTATATAATTAAAAGAATCAGATTTTGATTTTTGAAAATGGAGCTTGACGCGCTATTTATACTAAAAGTTGGATTAATTATCATTTTGTAAGAATAAAATCTTTTAATTAGTCAATCAAGACAATCCATAGTTATAAAACAAATTTTAATTCATAAATTATCCAATTGGTTAATTTTCGTGTTTATATCAAAGGACTAATGATGGCTGAATACAATATTTTCTAAATTTAAATTAAACAAGTATTCGCTTATGATTCATATTTATAATTGTTAAATTCCAAGTAGTTTTTAATTGGTTTAAATTTTATTAATATTATGAATGACAAATCCCTCAAAAGGAAATTGATGTTGATTTCGTTATTCTTAGACAAGAATTAAATTTACAATGAACTTTGATTAGTAATACGGTATTGGTTTTGTTAGTAATTTAATATTACTAGATTCTTATTATCTAGAAATAATCAACCATGAAATATTACAAAATATATTTAATTTATAAATAGTAATGATTTTGTAATTCAATTTATTAATATTCAATTCGTCTGTTTTTACAACTATAATGACAAAAATAAAACTGAAGTAATTAAATTTTATGCTATAAATTAGTTGACCAATTTTAATATTAATTCATAACTCTAAGTCAATTATATGTATATTAATCGTTGCAGATTTTCACTTAGCATGTAATTAGATATATATATGAATAAGTAAATAATTAAAACTTCGTTGAATATCTGGAAAAATATAATATAAATTTATCGTGTGTAAAAAGATCAAAAATTGTAACTTGTACCAGATTAATAGCTGTCAACAGCGTGCTTAATAGCTTTGGCAAAAGCTTCCATTTCTGATAAACGATCCATGAACTTAACAACGTTAGGGTATTTAGCCTTATGATCTTCCTTCATATAGATTCTATAAGGTAATAATAAACTGAAGTAAAGGAAAATATCGGCTAAAGTCAAAGTGTTTCCAACCAAGTATTCTTTGCCAGCTAACTCGTTGTTATAAAATTCTAAGTGACGGTCAAAGATAGATTTGGCATAGCTATCGGTTTGTTCATCGTAGTTCATCATACCCCAAATGAAGTAGAGAATCAATTGACCATAGCGATCAACTTGAGTTTCGCAGTTGAAGATATATTGGTTGATCTTGGCTCGTTCGTGTGGGTTAGAGCCCAAGAGGGTAGATTCTTTGTTTTGTTCCGCAACTAAATATATGTGTTAATGACATATTGACCAGTATACTGCGATAGTAACTTACTATAAATAGCAATAGCAGAAGATTCAGCCAAGTTGAATCCATCACTGCCTTCAAACCCTGGAGTTTGCCCAAGAGGGAACTTGGCCAAGTATTCAGGCTTCTTATGATCACCATGAACATCGAAATCAGGAGTAGTTTCTAGCTCAAAGCCACTGAGATCAGCAACGACGAGAGCTTTCATAACGATGTGTTGGCAGAGAGGTCCATGAAGTTTCTAAAGATGTTGGTCAGTAATTTGAAATCAAAAATTGTATTTGCTACATACGCCAATAGTGGGTCTAGTCATAACTGCTCTAGTTCAAATTGTTATATATTTAAGAAATAAAACTATATTGATTGGGAATGACACGCTATTTATATCAATCAATGGATAAATAAATCTTACTTGTTGATTATTGAATTTAATTGGTTAATCCATCAATGACATCACCGTTAAACAAAATTTAATACCTAAATTTCTATTTATATATTAACTGATTTAAAAATTCAAAATACTATATTTAAAACTCTATCAATACAAATACTTGATGCATAATGTACATCATTTGATAATTTTAACTATCAATAATATGCTCAAAGATTTATTGTTTATTTAAAATTAATATTTTGTTAGAAATATCCAAACTCTTTAAATGACTTACCTTCATCTTGTATTATTTAGAAATGATGAGATATAATTTGAAAATAAGAATCGAAGAAATATATTAAAGGAATATAGTGAATAATTCGTCATTTTCTTATTTTTTTAGAATAAATTCTAAAATTAATAAATACAAATAAAAAAAATGAATATAATAAATATTATAATTTTGATTCTTAGGATGATTATTCAAGTTTGTACTTTTTAAAAACAATTTCAATATTAAATGGAGTTAGAAGCTAAAAATTAATTGTATTAGGTTAAACTCTATAAACTTCATCTGATAAAATTATCCAGTATAAATATTAATTTAATTATATCAAATTTATATGAAAATGCTGATAATATAACTCTTTTTAAACCAATTATTAACAGATGATCTAAATCTTTAAAATAATTAAATACCCTTCATATTAGTTACAATATAATTTATATAATTCTTATAATAGATGCGATGATTGATTATTCAAATAATCAACTCAATATTTTGATAATTGAAGTTTAAGTAAATAAACTTATATTACAAATCATATTTAATATTTGTGCTTTAATTAAGTGGTAATAGGCTTTTTATTTTGAGATATTAAGATATCATTCACAATGTTGGATCAGTTTTAAAAATCAGTTATTAATAATAATAGCAGGGGCATATAATGGGATAATGCAATATTTTTTATATTAAATATAGTATATGTTAAATTTCCAATCACATCCAAGTGTTGTGAAGATTTCAATAAAAATATTCTAAATTTATTATAATATTTCTAAAATTATTTTTGGATTTTCAAAAGTATATAAGGTAATTTTACAAATCTTTATTAATGATATATAATTAAAATTGAAACAAAAATCATCAATAAGCTGTTAACTTGATTTTATTTATATAAGGCTGCAGTTTTCAAAATGATTTGAAACAGTTGTGAAAGAATATGTAAAAAACATCTATGTAATGATAGGATAAAAATATTTTAATATGGTAGAAAATTTCATATATACTAAAATAACATATTTGTTATTATTGATAGTAAAATAGATTTGAGATAATGTGATAGAATATCATATAGGTTAAAATGCTGATAATGGATCACCACTAGAGATTTTTAAGCCTAGAAAAAGAAATCGAAAAGCACTAGCCAATAGGAATGGTTAAATTTCAATATAAAATATGAGCATGGACAAAATTCAATCGGGTTCCGAAGAGTGATTTTTCTAATATGGTATATGTCTATTATAAAAGTATTTTTTTTAAATGATTTTATTTTTCTTAATATAGTAAACCAATTGCCCTCAAAATCATAACATGTGACAGAAAAAAATTTTTGATTGTGATATAATTGTATAAAAATAATCAGAGAAAATAATAAAATCGTGAAATTTGAATATCTTTGGTAATAAAATTATTACTACTATGTTTAATAATTTTATCAAAGGCGTTCATTTCAGATTAACAATCCATAAACTTGAAAGCTTAAGAGTATTTAGTTTTACGATCACCTTTGATATACACTCTGTATAGGTAGAGCAAGTTGAAGTAAAGGAAAATAACAGTTAGTACCAATTTGTTTCTAACGAGATAGTCTTTGGTACCAAATTCATTATTATATAACTCCAATTGATGGTCGAAAACCGATTTGGCAAATTCTTAATTTGCTCATTGTACTTGATCATACTCCAGATAAGCAAAAGATTAATTCGTCGTATTGATCAACCAGAGTTTTACAATTTAAGATGTATTGGCTGATCTTCGTGCGTTCCCTAGGGGCAGATCACAGTATCGTACCCTCTTTGTTTTGCTCAGTGACTATGAAATATATTAAATAAATTGATGATAGGTATGAAATACCATTATTTTACTATATATAGCAGCTGTAGAAGATTCGGTTAATACAAATCCACCACAGGCTTCAAAAGTAGAAGCTTGATCGAGAGGGAATTTGAAATGATATTTAGAATCTTTACCATTGATTTGTATAATGAAAACAGGTGTAGTTTCCAGCTCAAAACCATTAAAAATGGCAAAAAATTATTAAAACAGAAAGATCCATCAGTTAACAATATAGTAGTAAACTAACCATTTGAATATACAGAATTATTTAATTTATACTCCAATAGGTGATTTATTGATGTATGTTTAAGTTTTAATAGAGCTATGAAGTTAAAAGAATGAAATCCTAATAATTTTTCACTGAGCTTGGCATGCTATATATACAAGTTTTTTTAAAAGCAGGAATATTTAATTTTAATCAGATAACCAAACATAGATATTATTCTGGAACAACATTGAAAATAAATAACTACTCTGTCTGTTATTTAATATTTTAACATTGAAATATGGATATTAGGGATATTCATTAACCAAAGTAATTTCTAATCAAAAAAGTATACCATGATATAAAAATATTATTATATTTGCTCAATAAAGTTTATGTATGATATTATAATGCTTGATTTGAGTAATAATGTCCCCTTCAAACTCATATAATTTATTTGGTAGATTTTTAATTTCAATAAATATTATTTTACGACATATACATCCTTTAAAATGTAACTATTTATTTCATAAATATTATTTTTTATATAGATTGAAAAAATAATCAAAATAAAAGACAACAATGCGATAAAATAATCTCATTTGTAATCAATTAATTATTGTAATATATTATTTTCATTCAATTGATCAGGAATTCCATCATCAAAAGTTACTATATTAATAAATACCATATAAAAAAGTATGGAATTTAATAGATATTCAAGATTCACCCATATCAAAGGGTAATTTGATAGAGATCAACTATAGCTTATGAACTATTGATTGATTAATAAATATATTTTTAAAAAAATTAATTATTAATAGGAAATAAGCATCAATGACATACACAATATAATTCCAATAGATATAGTATATATATTTAATATTAATTTTTCTATTGTATTTAAACCATTATATCAAGTGAATTAACAATTGCTATATTCCCAACTAAATACTTTTGATCTCAAATGAAAAACTATGTAGGTATTAGTACTATCAATAAATAAATAAAAATCAAGTTTTAATTATCGATATATTAAATATGAAAGTTGTTCGCAAAAATCTATAATTTAATTTTGGAATTATTGAATTTAGGATAGATAATAAAATTTATATATCACTGAAATTTTAAAATTATGTAAATTAGCTGATTTGTATTCAAAGAGTACATTCCAAATTTGATATGAAATTGAAAGTTTTAAAACATACGTTAAGGAAATATTATAAAAATTTATATGGTGAAAAGATATTAATAATAAAAATTGATTTAGTATTAAATATATTATAATAGATACAACAATAATGAAATATGTTATCTTGTGACAAGGTTCAAATTATCAAAAATCAAATTAAGTAAATGAAAATCGTTGAAAATTTGAATGGAACATCTAACTCCGATACAGGGAATCGAACCCTGGCCGTCTCGGTGAAAGCGAGAAATCCTAACCACTGGACCATATCGGACTAATTCTCATTTAATTCATGCATTTATTTTTAATGAATACTACTTTCAATTATACATTATATATTTTTATATATCATTAGTTCAATTTAATAATATCCATTATAAAAATATATTAAAACTATTTTATATTAACTATTTCAATAAAAAATATATTACGAATTTACCCATTTATATTTCATTATTGATATCGGAAAACTAGGAAAATTATATCCTTAAATAGTATTATAAAATTATCAATCAGCCATATATATTGAATAATTATTGAATAATAAATTGGTTATTCTATGATATATACTTCAATTATCTAATTATTTGACTATATTCTAGTAGATTATTATAGAATTCTTGCTATGTTTTATTCAACTGTCAAAAGCATTTACATATGATGAATAAGAGCTTTAAAAATTCCTTAAATTATATGATATCAAGAAATATTTACTACTTATTGCTAATTTATAGAAATAATTTTCTTTCTAGTGCAATTATATTGGAAATTATTTGAATGATTCTCATATTTTTTATTGAAATATTATATTACAGTTATATTTGGTATAACTGTTTTATATCTGACAATATATGACAATAAACTGAAATTATCAATCACTAATTGAAATATGATGGCTTTTATAATTTTTATGATATATTCAAGTTTTATCATATTATTCATTTAATACAATTTAATAGGTTATAAATATGAATATTTTGATGCACAAATTGTAATATATTTAACTTTTTTTTAATAGGAATCACAATTTAACCATTTATATTTTCAACTGTTTTTCATGGATATTTTCAAAAAAGTATTGTTAAACCAAAAATATTGGAAGTTTCAAATAGGTTTAGATGTTTCTATGAAATATTATATATTTGATTTTAGAAAATATTTCGATATTAATATAAAATATTATATTTTTTATCTTTAATTTTTGTTAGAATATCTAAAAAGCTTTCTTGTTAATTTGTCATTTCATATTGATAGCTAATTTGACACACTAATATTCAAAATTTTATCTGACGTAACTGAATCCACTTATCAATTCTAAAACACTATTGAAATTCATATGATGAAAAATGTATTAATTCGTATAAATAAAACCCTAAAGGATCAACTAAAGTAAAAATCCTTTCAATAAAAAATATTCTCTATAAATTTATATTTAATTAGTTTTAGTTATTTTTTATTAAGCTTTGATATTTTACTATTTGTCATGTTACAATTAAAACCTCTTTATCAACCTAGCAAAAATTATGTAAAATGGTAATATAATACATATATAATATTCTGATTTCACTTACTAAATATTATACTTATGATAGCTTTAGATTGTATTCAACTCAAAATGGTAAAAATTTGAAAACTTTCGGATACCAGTCACATCTACCAAGATTACCAGTACCTCCTTTACAACACACTTTGGAAATGTACGACAAATCCACTCTGCCTTTAAGATTCAAGGATGATAATAATGGTGTTCAAGAATCTATTCAAGAGTTCTTAAAACCTGGAGGTTTAGGTCAAGAGCTTCAAAAAAGATTGGAAGCATATGACAAGCAACACAAGGTAAAAATAATATCAAAATAATATTTGGAAAATGACTAAATTTGAGACAGACCAACTGGCTCGAAGATATATGGCTTGAGAAGGCATATCTCTCTTGGAGAGGACCTTCATTCTTGAATGTAAATTTTTGGGCTGAGTTCATTGATCATCCTGACGGTTTGGACCCTTCTCCAAAATCCAATTCTGCAACTTCTACCCAAATCGAGCGTGCTTCCGGTCTCATTCACCAATTACTCAATTTCAATGACGCTCTCAACAAGTAAGTGATTTCAACTTTAAAGTTATTAGAATATTTTAAGCTATATATAATTGATTTATTTTTCATAAGCATTATATTCGACTTTTTGGCATATGAAACTGAAAAAGAGTCACATGCCATATTAATTATCAAAAACTTAAAAAATTAATAATTATTGTATGTTAAAGTAACTAATCAATTTGTGCGATAGTGAAGAGGTAGTTCCAGACAAAATAAAGGACAAACCATTATGTATGAATCAGTACAAACACATTTTTGGCACCAGCCGCATTCCAAAACCAAATTGTGACGTATTGGTCAGTTTCTACCCTTGTAAATCTAACTACATTGTTTTGTCATATAAAAACAAGTTGGTGAAAGTCCCTGTATATACTGCGTCCGGCACGCGTGTCCACATTTCTTTAATTGAGGATCAACTTAACAAAGCTGTGACTGTCATTGATACTTTGGATGAAGCGGAGCACCAGCAACCTATTGGTATCCTTACTACTGAGCATCGCGATACTTGGACTGAAGCTCGTGAGCGTCTTGAATCATTATCCAAACGTAACAGAGACAATCTGAAAGTGATCGATGATGCTTTATTCGTCGTGTGCTTTGATACTATCAACATTGGCATCGACCAGAACGATACACATCACTACCTCATGCATCGCTACGATGGCTTAAACCGTTGGTTCGACAAGAGCTTTCAATTAATTGTAGCAAGTAATGGTCGCGCTGGGATCAATGGTGAACACTCGCCAGCTGATGCTGTCACAGTTGGTCGTGTGATGACCGAGGCTATTATGAATGAAACTTACACTAACAGTGACTACCCAGCTAATGCCGAATTGGAGCCTGTCAGTCTCTTATCCTGGGATACTGATGCCAAAATCGTTTCTACTATTGAAACAGCCAAGGAGAACGCCAAAAAGTTATCTAGAAGTTTCAGATCCGAACTGGGAGTATATGACGAATATGGCGCCGACTCATTGAAGAAAGCAAAGGTGAGTCCCGATGCATTCGTTCAAATGGCTCTCCAGCTTGCTTACTACAGAGCCCACGGTCATCCATGTGCCACATACGAAACCGCCGCCACTAGAGCATTCCTCCATGGCAGAACAGAGACTGTAAGAAGTTGTTCGTGGGAAAGCTATCTCTTTACTCAAGTGGCCAACGATGCTCATGCAACCCGTTCGAATAAACAGGAAGCTCTTAGCATTGCAATCAAATCTCATATTGATTATATGAAGAAAGCTTCTGCTGGTCTCGGTATTGACCGCCATCTTCTCGGCCTCCGCTGCATGCTCAAGCCCGACGAACCTGTTCCTTCGCTGTTTACCAACCCCTATTTTGCAAAGTCAGGCACCTATATCCTATCGACCTCTAACATGTCACCTGGTACTTACCTCTACGGAGGCTTCGCTCCCGTCACAGGTGATGGCTATGGAGTTAATTATGCCATTTCCAAGAATGGTATTCGATTCAGCTGCAGTGACTGGGCCACCAGTCCAGTAACTGATTATAAAAACTTGAAGAAGGAAATCTACAGAGCTTTGGACGATCTTGGAGAACTGCTCAGTTTGTAAAGATTGATAGCTTGTATTGAATATAAAACTGATTGATATTCATTTTAAAGTACTTTGTAGATATTTTAACAATCAATTACATTTTTATATTATTATTGCAATCATTTAATAGTATTAATTTTAACTTGATAAACTATCAGTATTAAATGAATATTTAATCATTTATATCCTATTATCAATTTCTTAAAATATTTTCAACTCATTTAAGTGATATATTATATTGTATTTTTCATTATGATTGATATGAATTGAAATAATTACGATTATTAAAAAATTTTCTATTTTGAAGGACTGACTCAAATAATCAAGTTTTTGTTTCAACAATTACGATAGACTTGATTAAAATAGTAATAGTTATTTGAGAATGCAATATATATTATATATTATATATTATATTTACTTTAATTTGATTCAATATATACACTTAAAACGGATATTGACTTAAATTTGTATTCCAATTATTTTCAATCCAATTCATACTACAAAGATTTTATTAAATCTAACAATTTGGTTTTTCAAATTGTATTGATAAATATGGAAATATTTATACATGGTAATAATATAATAAAGAAATTTAAAGTTAAAAATAAATGGTTGATACTATTATGATGATTTCTTGGCTTTAAGATATTCATCAAGGTTAAATAAATTAACCAACTATAATATTTCTAAAAAATTGAGAATAAGTGTCAAATTGTGAAAATCAAAGTAAATATAGTGATATGATTATTTTTCATAAAAGTTTGAAGCTATTTAGAACGTTGATTTGAAATAAAATATAGTAATATCAATTATTTTATTCATTCTAATGTGATTAAAACTATTCGTCAATTTGTATCTGTATAATAATGCTTGTGAATGTAAAATTATGATTTAACTATAAATGAAAATAAGTAAATAATGATAAATATTGGTTGGATGGTGAATGATATTAATTTAATAAAGGTATTTAGTGAAACAGCTTATTGAGTTGAATAAGTTCACCAAAATATGGCTTCGAAATATATTATCCGAACACAAAATTATAAAGAATTAAAATTTAGTAAATAAAAATATAAAGTTACCTAAATCCAAGGAAAATAAGTAATTCATAGTAAAAGGCAACTAATTGAATTTGAATATTTTAATAATTTTGTTACATCAATGCTAGGGTATAATATAAATCAGTCTTCTGAGCGTATCTTTCCTTCTTATCCATACCAAAAATCATACCACAATCGAAATGGAGTCCAACCTTACCAATCTGTTCACTTCCCTTAATAGCTATCTTAGCCACGAAGAGTTCATCGCCATTCTCTTCGTAACCAGCTTCTAAAGGTGTCCAACCGACAGGTTTGACGGGACCTCGACATTCTATCCACCTCAGTTGAGAGGCATCGCCGCATAGTACGTAATAATCTTTATAGAAATGCTCTTTGAGGTAATATGATACTAAACATCCGCCAAGGTGAGGAGCAGCTTTACCAGGTACTAAACTACCTTTGTGAAATGTGCGAGCTATGAATAGTGGCCTACCGTCTGCTTCGCGACCACCTTGAACGGCTTCAGGTGGTATGTTCCCCTTACTAGCTTGAACCCAACGAAATGAGGGATGAGGTTTAGCGTACCTTACACTTGACATATTATATAATTTTTATTTACTAATGTTTAATATTGATTAATTTGATTATCTTTTTATTTGAATAATGAATTATTAATTATATCCTTAATATTCAATGAAACCTTTAACAATCTCAAGTGACATATCCGAGTATTTATACTGATTTTAATTTAAGCTGGGCTTTTGCCTTATTTGGAAATAATTATTTAAATCCATAGTATCCAAATGAAATTTCGTAGTCTTCTTTAGGATGATTTCATTCAATTCTGGTTTAATGATTGGCTCATATGATTTATGGTTTTTTGGGATATTGTAATAAATTACAGTTCTGTGATTTTAAATTAGTGCTTTTAGCGCAGTGACAATTAATTGCTTAACAATTTCTCACTGTTTTTATTATTAATATTGGCGGAATTTTATAATTTGGAGACGAAACTGGAATTCTTTCAAATTATTATGAATAATAAATTTATTGTGGTCAATTAAAATCATTAAGCTTGATTATTGTTTAACTTTGAAAAGAATTTGTTTCAATTTTTAATTATTGCCAAGTGTCTCACAATTTTTTATAAGTCAAATTCTGTAGACTCTTCCAGACTGTTTTAAAATAATGTTATATTAAGTTAAATACCAAAGGTATTTTATCCAACTAATATCATGCTATATTTGAATAAAATTTTTAATCTTTCAATCATAAATTTGTTCTTATTATGATGCTTTACAACTGGTGTACATTATGAAATGAAATTAAATCAATTAGATTCAAATAAATTTCAAATCACATTTTTACAAATAAATAAAATTTGTTAAAATATCTGCGATAATCAAATAATGAATAACGAGAAAATTCAAGATTATTTAACAATTGTAGTAGTAAAAGGAAAACTGTAGAATAGCTCTAAATTTATTTATTAATATAATAAGCAGGATTTTGGGAAATTTGGTATAGATTTTTTAGAAAATTATTTAAAAGTCCCATATCTTGTTGTTTTATTGGATTAAAATATCTTAATGAATCTGAAATTTTATAAAAGTGAATTTGATTTTAACGTGTGCAATATATTTTATTATTCTTTAAATGTCATTCCTTAAATATTCAACAACCGATTTTTAATATAAATCCCCTAAAATATGGATTTTGCTTTATATTATAAAATATTTTGAATTTTCAAATGATGAATTATTGTCCTTTTAATTATCGATACATATTCATACTTGAAAATGTACAACTTTGTGAATTTAAAAATGCAATTGCTTGATGGCTTAATACCAAGTAGTATGATAAATTTTTATCATGCAATTTGTAAATTAACATTAATCGACATAAATAACTGTATTATCAAATCAAGCTTATTTTATAACTTGTTATAAAATTCATAATTTATGCAAATTGGGGTGACTTTTCTATATAATAATAGTCCTAAATAAAGACTTGTCAAATATTATGTATAAATAATGTATTGATACTTATGATATATCTCAAGCATTGTGTATTATATATTATTGAAATTTAAATTTAATGACTATAACTTGTGTGAAATTAAAGTCCATTAATAATGTTAATTTTAGATATCGAAAATTATTATTATTATATAATACATTAATCAATTTGTATTGTTAATAGTTGAAATATATAACACTAATATGCGAATTACATAGATATTAATATTCATACTTTAATTGATTTTTTAACTGGTAAACTTTGAAAATTTTAGAATTATTCCCCAAAATATCATCCGCCAACTTGGTTAAAATTCTCAAATTCACATTGAAATTAATCTATGTGTTTTCAATATTATTTTTTGTAATTAACAATAATATTTTTTGATTTTGATATAAATAAAACATTCTTTAACAATGAATTGCCAATTGATAAAAACAATATTCAGCATATGTTGGTTAATACTGAAATGGTGTAATTTACATTTATTAACTCATTATAAAATAGAATTTTTCGTTATTTGATATAAATCTAACAAAAATACATTCTGCCATTAATATTCATAGTTTTTTATTTTGCTATTTCAAAAATAAATATCTATATATTTCAATTGCGTGTGAAGTACTGCATTTATATTTGGAAATGATGATCTTTGTTGTCTGAATTAATTTGGGACATAGTTATAAATGGATAGCTAAATTAGAACATTATGAAAATGGGAATCAATGCGGAAAAATAAATATATCAGATATAACCAATTCACAATAATATTGGTATTGAAGGCTAGTTTTGAAACACAGAATATTGAGTATATTAAAAATATTGTAATTTAAAATATTTGAGGTTGTTTTAATTTGAATGAATAATATTTGGAAGATGTTATATGTTCACAAGGTTCAATATTTCGTATAACATTTCTTTTTTTAAAGCAGTATAATTTGAATTTTTTACCATTCCATTCATCAATTTGTTCATTTTGAGAATCCTTGAAATTAAATATTTTTAGCAGATAAGTGTCAAATTTTCTTATACCCTGGGAGAATATGATATGATTTATATTTTACAATACCCCCTTTAACTTGTGTTAATATGATATTGGAATGATCTAAATTTCATGTATTTGATATATAAGAGTATACACTATAGTTTACTTTTTAATTGTTAAATCGATACTACTTTACTATCTGTAATTCTTTCATATAATTCCAATTTAAAATTAAGAAAAATCAACCAAAAGTATTCCATATTTACCGAAAATAAATTTACTTACACTAAATTCATCAATTAAACACTAAAAAATTTACACCAAATTGGATAAATTGATTTCATTGGATATTAATCTTTTCAACTGAACTATCAAAGGGAATTTCAAGTTATTCAAAGAGTCAACACTAGCTCTGGCTAATCATTTGATTGTTAGGGATTTTCCATTCACATGAATTTTAATCAATAACTCATTCCTTTGTTGATACTTCAGTTTATCTCTCATTATAGAGGTGACAGGATTTGAACTAGATATAAGAATAGTAAATATGATAAGCTAGTAATCGCTGAAAGGAAGTGATAGGCCATTTAATTCAGTTGAAATTGTTAATTCAACTTCAATTAGTGAGACTTAACTAATTTTAGACAATATTAAGAACATCAAAATATAATGATAAATATTATTAAAAAAGTCATGACCATTAATAATGGTAATTATGACATATTATTCATAATTGATTAAATAATGAATTATTTTTAATAAAGTATCAAAAAACTTGAAAAATAACTCCAATAACTATCAATAAGGCAAATTTATTATTTATGGAGCTTGATTTAACTATTTTTTGTGATACTTGAAAGAATTCATAAAAAATAAATTCAATTTAATCTTTCTTTGTTCAATTCTTTATTATTTAAATTTAAATAATAATAATTATAGCAATAATAGTAATAATAATCAATTTTAATAATTAATTATTTTTTGTATTTTATATATTCTATGTTATTATGACTTCAAATCAATTCAATATGACCAACACTACTACTGGTAGTATTTCAACAATAAATAGTACCAAATTAATGTCTAAGGGTATTCGTAAAAGTATTTCACTCACCAATTTAAAGAGCAATGGCAATACTTTAAACACTACTTCAGCTCTTACCACTTCGGAAAAACAACAGTTACAAGAAGATATTAGAAACTTGAGGAGGAAGAGTAGTTTACAATTTCATAAAGATTTGGATAAAAATCAGTTTAGTATCAAGTTACCCAAACCACCTCAGAGCTCGGACGAAATTGTTAATAAAAATATTATTGGAAGGACTTTTTCGAGTCCATTACACAGCCCTAGTAGTGGAGGTGGCTCTGGCGGTGGTGTAAAAGCTACTATTAACTCTTTTTTTAATAACTTGTCAGGTAATTTTAGTCTAGGTCTGGCTTTATTTACTCTAAATTATTGTTTGATGTAAATAGATAAGTTTAGTGATAAAAAATCACCTCACCATATTTCCAATTTAAAAATTTCACCACCTTTTAATACTCGCCATATAACGCATGTTGGTTATGATAGTGAAACTGGTCAATTCCAAGTAACTTTTTATACCCCTAGCATAGATATATTTATCTAACTTGAAATTTCAGGGCTTACCAGATCACTGGAAAGTTTTATTAGAACAAGCTGGTATATCCGATAAGGAGCAAGTTGATAACCAAAAGGCAACTTATTCTAATATATTTATTCAAGCTTAATTAATGTTGTTGTAGGTCGTAGTTGATGTTATGGAGTTTTATAATGCAGCCAATGATCCTAGTAGAGATCCAGTTTGGAATAAATTCTATCATAATGAAAATATCAAGGATGATAATGATTCAGATTGTAGTCAAGATAAAAATCATAATTTCATGGTAATTCCTTTGCAATATCCTAATATTATTTGATAAATATGGATCAAACATTAACCACTTGGATGTCCTTTAGAGTACTCATAGTTTAACTACAGATGGTTCATCTATGGATTCAGCATCTGTTGCTGATTCCATATTACCCCCAGATCAAATGGAAATTTTCAATTTTAAAGAATTGGGTAAATGATTATTTATTGATTGATTCCCTATCAATATGCTTATGTTTTATTATAGATCAATCTATTTTACCTGAATCTTCAATTTCTTCACTATCTCACACAGCTACTGTCAATACTCCACCTATGCTCAGTACAGTGCCTCATACTCATAAGGATGACGTTTCTCCTCATACTACGAATAATGTATCCAGCCCCAGTCATGTTCATCCAGGGCCAGCAGTACCTCCCCATCCCGCTGTCATACCCAGAAGAAAGGGAAGTGTATATGGGGTCATGGATAAACTCAAATCCCTCAGTAAATCGCAAGATCCACGCCAAATTTATACCAATTTCCACAAGATTGGCCAGGGTGCATCCGGTGGTGTCTTTACTGCAGAGCCTAACGTACCAGGTGCTCACCAACCAAGCTCGACACTGGTAGCACTCAAGCAGATCAGTATTTTGCAACAGCCCAAGAAGGAGCTGATTGTCAATGAGATTGAAGTAATGCGCAAATCTAAAGGCCATCCCAACATTGTGAATTATTTGGGATCTTACCTCTGGAAAGGTGACCTCTGGGTGTGTATGGAATATATGATGGGTGGTAACTTGACTCAAATCGTTACGAATTGTCTCCTCAGTGAATCGCAAATAGCGACAGTTTGTAGAGAGGTAACTACTCTGTTAATGTAATATTATATTTGTGTTCAACTCTATCATTTAGGTATTGCAAGGTTTACAGTTTTTACATATGAACGATATCATTCATCGTGATATTAAATCTGATAATATTTTGCTATCTTTGAAAGGTGAAGTTAAAATTAGTAAGTTATTTATTAATTAATACTATATATTTCAACTAATCTATTTAAATTAGCTGATTTTGGCTTCTGTGCACGTCTCGAGGACCAAGAAGCTAAACGAGTCACAATGGTTGGTACACCGTACTGGATGGCTCCCGAAATCGTCACGCGGAAAGAATACGGTCCTAAGGTCGATATTTGGTCCTTGGGTATCCTTATTATTGAAATGATTGAGGGTGAGCCTCCATATCTCAAGGAGAATCCTCTAAGAGTAATTTAAATTATTTTAAACTATTGAAACATATATTAATTATTATCGTAGGCACTTTATCTCATTGCGATGACTGGAAGGCCATCAGTCCAGGATGAGGCTAAGCTGAGCCCAGCATTCAAGGGATTCTTGCACTGGTGTCTTGAACCTGAGCCTGACAATCGTCCATGGACAAAGGATCTGCTTCAGGTAATATCAATTATTATTAGTTAAACTTTATTTATCTAATCATGTTTTAGCATCCATTCCTAACAAAAGCGGAACATACACATACCTTAGCACCTTTGGTAGAAGCAGTAAGACCTAAAGACCCTCCCCATCCCTAATAGATAATGTTAAATTCCCCTACATATCCAACTCCACCACCATGCAACGTTGTGCCACATGAAGCTTGATAATCGTACGCTCTAAACATATGATTGTCCAATGGCTATCGTCTGATCCCATTTTCTCATGCACCACCCCTTATATTATACCATAGATCATTATTCCCTCTTACCCAAATTATTCACAAATACCACAATATCTTTTTAGATTTAAACATCTAAAATTATACAGTTATCAAAACAATATTTTAAAACTTTGTAATTAAATTATATATATATATATATATATTTTTATCATCCTATACATTCAGATTTTCAAATTATTCAACCCTGAATTTTTTCGATTTTCTGGATCCCCAAAATTCCTAAATTATATGCAACGAATAATTAAATTAAATTATCCTAAATGAATTTTTAAAATCTATTTTTATATGTACTGTTAAATAAGTTGCAACTCACATTAACACTTATTTAAACCAATAATACATCGTCTTCTGTTTGATCCCATTCCGAGTCCACATCATTCACTTTTGTAATACATAACAAATAGATGAATTGAGTAGATCTTAGTTGTGATATTAAAATTTAAGAGGCGGAAATGATGTCATGATTGGCTAATTCTTGAGAATTTTGACAGCTGGAAGGAGTGGAATAGAATTATATTGATCTACCTAAGACAGGATTTGGTGAAATCAAATTTTTAAAAATTTCAAGTTATTAAAATTGAATATTATATTAAATTGAAGCAAATTAAATATTAAATAATTAAAAATTTTACCATTTATCAATGCTTATAGTAAAATATTCTAAATATTAAAATATGGTGGTTATTTTTAATTATTTAAAAATAGATATCAGGTGAGTTATTTTCAAATTTTTCAATAATTAAATTAAAATTTATGATAAATGAATGAATAATATATATTATCAATTAGGAAAAAATATGGCAAATTTTTTAATTCCCGATTTTTCAAATATATTGCTAGTTTTAAAAATTTATTATATACAAATTATATTAGAAGATTAATCTTTTCAAACTATATATATTCATTCATAATTATTTATTAAAATATTTTTATTTAAAAATTTATTATTAAATTTAATCATATTTAAATTAAATAATAATTAAAGTTTTTTATTTTAGTATTATTAAAACTTAACCACAAATACTTTAAAATTATGGAAATTTATATAAACTTTATAAAAATAATGTTTTATCTAAAATTACTCTTTATTTTTACATTTATCACTTTAAAACTAAAAGGGATATTATTTAAAAATTATTAAAAACTAAAAACTTAATTTTTATTGTTATTTTTTGTATTATTTATAAAGTAAAAAATATATTAAATATATAAATATATTATATTTAACATAGATTGAATTTAATTTATATAATAAAAATTAAAATATATACTTGAAAATATAATAATAACTTAGAAAAAACTAAAGTAATTGTGATTAAATAAAGCTGATTAAGATATAGCTAAAAACAAAGGTTTTTATATTAAATCATTATAATTAAAAATTTTAAATCATATTATATAATATTTTATTTAAATATAAAACAAGATATTAGGTTAATTTAAAATAACTATATTTATAAATCTTAATCAAAAATATATATTAATTATTATATTAAAATATAATAATATATATTCTTTTATTTAGTTTATAAAAATAAATTAATTAACTATAAAATAAATATTTTTTATAAATTATTACTTTATAATTTAAATAATGGGAATTTTTTATAATTGAAAAAAAAATATTTTAATATATAAAAAGTAAAAATAAATATATAATATAAAATTAATAATTTTTTTTATTTTTAATAACTTTTTATTATATTTTTAGTAAAGATTTAATATTTAAAAAATAGTTCTTTTTATTAAAGACTGAAATTTGATATTTTACAAACCTATTAAATTTTCCTATAGGAATTTTCTTTCCAATTAGCTAGTTTTTTAATTACCCAAAACAATTATAATCATATAGGTTATAATCTAAAGAATATACTAGATATGGTAGTTTTTTCTAGTTATTTTCAATTAGAAAATTTTTTACAGCTTTAAATTTATGTATTTTATAATTATCATGTAAAATAATAGGTTCTCTTAAATTATATTATAAATACTAATTTAAAATAATTCTATTTAAAAAAAATATAAACATTATTATTTATTAATTTTTATTTAAAAACTAAATAAGAATAACATATACTAATATAATCTATTATAATAATTAATATTCACTTATTAATAAAATATTTATTTAAAGGAATTTGTAAAAAAAGTTAATTTAACTTAATTCATTATTTTAATTTATGTTTTGATAAAGGATTATACAAAAAAACCTAGTATTTATCAATTATAATAATTTGCTATAAAAGTATTGGTTTTTAATTATACCTTAATAAGTTTTGTCTATTAATAGCTGCTCTAGTTTTTTTTAAGCTTTAATTAAATTATAAGGTACTTATTTTATATTTTTTTAATTAATTTTAATTTAAACTTTAATATATATAAAATACTAATATAACTAATATTATAATATTTTGATAATTCTTTTGCTAAAATAAAAAGGTGTTTTTTAATATATCTTTTCATTTTATTAATAATTAGAAGAGTAATAGTTAAAATTAATCTTTTAAATTTTAGTAAGTTTTAGATAGTTTTTTTCAATTTTAAAGTAATTTACCTAGAAATAAATTGTTAATTTAAATAATACTTCATTACTTAAATATGCTTATAAATTTTAAATGATTTTAGAGAGTTTATGGTTAAATTTTATTAATACTAAAATAAAAGACTTTTGATAGTTATTATTTAGTTTAAATATAATTAAATTAAATA
>JNEM01015182.1:0-15638 GCA_000697335.1 Conidiobolus incongruus B7586 | reverse complement strand
AATATTAATAAATATTTTATTATTTATATTGTTAAATATCAATACTCAAGTATATATAATTATATTTTTTATTAAAATACTATAATTATTAACTTGATTTTAGTTATAGGTTTATATAAAATACAAAAATATATCCAAAAATAAGTTGATCATAATACAAATTAAAGGAATAATGAAATATTATTTTAATAATTTTAAAGGTTTAATTTTATAAATACTATGAAAATAAACTTAATAATCCTGTATTAATACATAATATTTATATTGTTCATTAATTTGCATGAAATATTGAATAAATTTTCAAATATTCGATCAGTACTAGAATTTCCAACGATATTTGTCTATTATAATACCGTTCTATGGGAATGAATATATACTTTAATAAATAAAAATTTATTATAAGATATTGATATTTTTGATCAAGATATTAAATGCAGTATTAATGTTACTGAGATTCAAATTTAATATTATTCAACTTATGGCTTTATATTTTTAAATTTCAAAATAATTTTATTTTATTCAAATATAACTGTTTTATAAAAGATTCAATAAATTATTCAATCAATATTTCAACCAAGTTCATAATAGATTCATTAATTTAAAATGATGGTTATGTATAATAAAATTATTTTAATTTACCAATGAACAAAATTTAACAGAAATATTTGAAAAAATTGATCAATAATTATATTCAAAAAAATCAATATAGCCCTTTGACTAAATTTTTTATTTTCTATCGATTCAGTATAAACATCATTTCAATAATTATATTACATTTATTCTCCATTTAGCAAAAAACTCAAATTTTTAATAGATACTTGTAGTAATTTATTATAAGATATTATCAATATAAAATTTATCAACGTCTTTTAGTATTTTTTCAGAATTTATTAAATTATTGATTAATTATATTATAATTTGGAAATTATTGCATGGCAGCAAATCTTGAGATAATACCATTAGCCACTGGAACATTTCTTACGATAGGAACAACACCTCTCATAACACTTTGCACTAGATTTCCGGCAACTGGGATATATTGAAATGGTCCAGGCTGAGTAAGTTCTCCATTTTCTGGTGCAAGAACAAATCCTCCGTTGAAATCAGATGGCGATTCTCTGCCATTATTACCTTGTAATAAAGGAGCTGATGTGATCGATCCAATGGCAAGTATGTAAAAAGTCTTCATTACTAATCTTGTAGATAATAATATTAATATTTTCCAAAATGAAGATTTTATCATATATTTATATGAATTTTGAAGCGATGTTTCAACACACAAATCTAATTATTATCATACATAGTTTACTTTGACATTAATTTAATTAATTATTAGAACCACGGACTTTGAAATTTAACACATAGTATCCTGAATTGAATTCAATGCATAAATTAATTAAAGACTGGTATTTTGATTATGTCATTGAATTGGCTTACTGAAGTGTATTTTTGTATATTGAATGTGTATATTAATTTCATGGTTTATAAGTTAGATTTTCATTTTTTGGAAGCTTTAAAAATACAAAATTAAAAGTAAATAAGAATTGAAATAGATAATAATATAGCAAAGAAATAATAATAAATGGATCTGTATAAATTTTCTATATATCTAGAATTTAAATGATAATTTTGACTAGCATTTCAAAAAGAGGAACTTAGATCAAATTTGATTTATTGATTCCATAGACTAATGCCTTTCAATTATGGCAAAAATTTAAATCAGAGGAATGAACTGGTATATCACTTATGCAATTGTAAAAAGTGGTTTATGATAGGTATTAAAAAATCATTGTTCATTTTCATTATTAAATATAAAATATTTCCACTCTAAATATTTAAAAATTTTAAATATTTTATAAATAATATTGATTCAACATGAAATTCAGAAATAGAAAGTATAGTTCTGAAATTTTACAGTTTGATAATTAAAAATTAAAGTTAACTCAGAATATTATTAAGTTGAGAACTATATCAAAAGAGATGAATAAAAACATTTTAAACATGTATCCATATACGACACTTAATACATTGTAAAATTACTTGATTTGTAATATTTTAAAAAATTGGTTTCTGTTCTGATGTTTTGCAATTAATATGAATATATTATAAAATATTATTAAATTTATTATGGTAGAAATTGGTAGATAAAAGGAAGGATACACAGGTTATCATTTCTATAATAGCTAAGTAAATAAAAATTTTCAAATTTTAATTCATCTTTGACAATACCTGAATAAATAGTAAATATTAATATAAAATTATAATATTAGTTAAGTTTGTAGAGGATATTGGATATTTTAGGATAAAATAATAATAAATATATTTTGAAAGATTTTATGATAATAATTTTCTACCAGAAAAGATATTGTAAAATTCTAGAATTCATTTTTGATAATAACAAAACAAAAATCGCACCCCTTTATTCAATTAAAATTAAAAATTGATATTATTTGAAATTATATAAATTGAACTGATTTTAAGTATAACTTCGATTTCTATATTTAGAAAATGAGTTCTATTATTTTAATATAACATAAAGTATATTTGTTATTTCAGATAAGTTTTATGATAAATTTGATGAATTAATGAAAATATTTTTTAACTATTTAAAATTGTATTAGTGATTCTGAGTAAGACATTTTGATCAAAATATTTTTAATTCAACTATTTGAATAAACACTTTTGAGATATATTAAATAATTCTTTAGCCCACTTAATAGTGTATACTGTATCCAAATATAACTACTATTGGCGTTATAATCATTTCTAATTCAACTGTATATAGTATATTTAACATATTAAATCAACAAAATAAAAACTATATGATAATCTATTCCAGCAAAAAGATTATTAAAATTATTTAAATTGACCAACATTAGTCATAGATTTATAATTTTTTAAAATTAGATGGAAATCATTATATTTGTAAATAACATTTATATATTCATATAGTATAATTAAAATTAATACATGCCGTTATAAAAACCAATCATTATTATAACGATATTTTGGTAAGAATTTTTGCCAATTAACAGATTATAACAAATATTTTTCAATTGAATGTAATTATTAAAATTATTATTAAAAAGTTATTCGTGCTATTGGTATTATATATTGGAAATATATATGCGTATCAACATCATTATAAAATCATACAAGGGCCAATAAAAACCTTATATTATCGATATTCTATATAATCAAATCTATTTGATTGAATAATATCTTTCATTGCACCAAAATAATGTCGAGAAAATGGTGAATTTAATGTATATCTTAGCAAAAAATTTCCAAAATTGTATACCACTAAAGATTTTTATAAAATGTTAAAAAAATTATATAAAGCAAATTTTTTGTGATTAAAAAAGGGCACCTAGATCAATTTAAGTAAGGAATAATCTTTTGTGAAAATTGGAGAAATATTGTAACTTAATATCCACCTGTGGCAATACTCTTTGAATGGTTCAAAATAGAAAATAAAAGATAAGGTGAAATCAGAATGATAATTAATAATAGATCGTTATCTTCATATAGGTAAAATATATTATGGTATATAAATCAATATATCTATTTTAACTATTCATTTTAATAAACAACTTTTGTTTTTATGACATAAGCTTCAAATTTATAAAATCTTTGATTATAATAAATAATTTTTAGTATAATTTAATAATATATTTATGAATATAAATTTATATTACTCCAGACTTTAATTTATTAGGATTTTCTTAAGATTTGAATATAATATTTAATATATTTTCTATAATAGAAACAATAGAAACTTAATAAACTCTTTTATAATAAATAACTTATTGTCATTAAATTATTAAACTTAGAATATTTAATATATCTCCTTAAAAAAGAATATAATTTAATTTTTTACAAATTAATTAAATTTTCTTAAAAATATTCTTTTTCTTATAAATTGGTTTATTAATTTCCTAAAACAATTATAATCATATTCTTTATAATCAGAGGAATATAATAAATATGATAGTTTTCTTCAATTATTTTTAATAATAAATTTTATATAACTTTATTTTTTATATTTTGTAATTATTATGTCAAATAATAAATCTATATAAATTATATTAAAAATATTAATTTGAAATGGTTTTATTTAAAATAGCAATATAATATTGATTATTAATTGATTTTCTTTTGAGAATTAAATAAGGGTAATATATACTATTATAAATAAAATTAATAACTAATAATTACTAATAAAAAAATATTTATTCAAAGGAGTTTATAAAATTAATTTAATTTAATATAATTTAATAATTCTCTCTTTGTTTTAATTAAAATATATATATAAAGTTGAAAATTTATTAATTACAATGATTTATTATAAAATCCTTGATTATTAATTATATTTTAATAGGTTTTATTTGGTAATAATTACTTTAGTTATTTTTAAGCTTTAATTAAATTATAAGATATTTATTTTATATTTTTGTTAAATAATCAAGGTTTAAGATTTATAATAAATATATATATAGTTAATATAAATTAAAATACAAATGTGTATTTTAATTTATATTTTAACTATATTAACTATTAAAAGAGTGATAGTTAAAATTAAACTTCTAGATTTAATAAAATATTATATAATTTATTTTTTAGTTTTAAAATAATTTGATTAATAATAAATAGTATTTAGATAAAATTCGATTACTAAACTAATTTGAAAACTTTAATAATTTTCATGGTTTATAATTAAATATTATCAATACTAAAATAAAACACTTTTGAAAATTAATAATTGATTTACGCATAGTTTAATAAAACAATTTAAAAAACTAATTATTTTAATTCAAAAAGCCAATTTATATATACTTTAAAAATATATGCTATTATACTTATTTAATATATAATCTAAAATTTGAAACTAATAAAATGCTCGAAAGATTGGAAATTAAATAATTTCCTATCTTTTCCTATATATGGTAATAATATTTTATATTTTATTTCTATTATATTAAGTATTAAATATACTCTTATTTTATTTAAATTGCTTACTAGAAATTCTCTTATACAAAGAGTATATAATTTAATAATAATTTATCTTCCTTGAATTATTAAAAAATAGATTATTATATTTTTATAGTTAATTATTGATTTCTATTATATTTAATATTTCTCTATTAAAATAGATAAATCATGCGTATTTAAATAAAATTTGATATTATTTAATAAAGGATTCGGTAAAGAGGTATATTATCAATTATATATATTTAATTTATATCAAGCTTTGAATTTTAAAATATATTTTATTTACATTATTTTAATTTTGTTTTTATATTTATTTATGTCATTTTATATTATATTTTAAATTTTTTTATTATATATTAATATTAATCCGATTTAATATTCAATATATATAATAAGATTTTTAAAAAAAATTATTATTTCTAAAAATATTAATAGAAATATTGAGTTTTTTCTATAATATCCTTTTTGATCAAATAAAATAATAGAAAAATTAATTTATTGTCTTTTCCTGGCTTTTATATATTTTCTGATTTATAATAAATATATTAAAAAATATTGCCTTAAAATAATATTGTGTTTCTAAATTATTTTGAAATATCATTTATTTTAAAGACTTATAATAAAGAAATTAATAATATTAATAAAAACTATTTTGATATTTATTATTTATTTAAAGTTTCATTTTATTGAACATTCAATATATATGTGAATATAAAGATTTTATATTAACATTTCTTGAAAAATTGATAGTTTAATTGAATAATTAAAAATTTTAATGTTTAATTATTAAAAACCTAAATTTTGAACTTTAAAGTATATAATTCAAAAAATATATATTAATAATATTTAAATTAATATAAAAATTAAAGAAATAATATAATTTTATCAATATATAATTAAGATATCCCTGATTAACCAAAAAATAATATTTTTATTGTTTGATTATTTAAATAATATTTCTGATATTAAAAATATTATATAAGGAATAAATTAAAATACATATAGATTTAAATTATAAATATATATATTATTGTTTTTTTTTTCATTAGAAAACAAACCTATGAAAATCCGTTATTATTAGTTTTTTACCTTATTAGCCTATATATTTTTACCTTTCATCCACAATCCAATTCTTATCTTATTTTCCCTTCAATTTACCCTTTTTAGCTTAATATACAAAAGAACTACTATATTTATCTACCTGAAGAAAATTAGATTAAGGTGTTTATAAAAGGTTTTAATAAAGTTCTTTATAATTATTACTTAACCCTATAATTTATTTGAATTTAAGCTTAATCTAATATAATTATATTAGTTTTTAATATTAAAATAATATATACATTGCTGAGCTTTTATATTAAATCTTAGTTAGAAAGGATTATATATTATTAATCTCTCAGTTATTTTTATTTTCTATATTATATTACTAAAATTAAATTATTCTTTATTAACTTTAAAATAATTTATTTAAATAAATATTATTAGAATTAATAATTACAAAAAGCTTTTGAATAAAATAAATAGATAAATCTAATATATCTTTGGAAAAATACTATATATAACACTATTAAAATCTAGTTATTATAGTTCCCAAAATAAAATTAAAGCAAATTCTTAATAATATATTAATTAAATAATTTGTTTATTAAATTTCTTGTCAATTTTCTTATATATATTCAAATTTACCATATTAAAAATATATAATAATTATCAAAAGATATTAGTTTTAATATTATTAATACTTAATCAAATATCTTTTGAAATTATTAAAATATATAAAAATAATCTATAAAAGCATGTTTTATCAAAATAAGTTATTATCTACTAAATGAGTTAATTCTAAGCAAAAAATGAAATATTCTAAAACATATAAAAATTTAAAAAATCATTAATAACTATAGTTTTATTAATTATTAGTAAAATTAACAAATATTTTGAAAAATTATATTTTATTTAAATTTGTAAATTTTTAAGTTTATCTATATTAGTAATTTAAATAAATTATTTTTATTGAAATATCAATATAAATATATTAGAAAAATATAATATAAATCCATAATAATTAAATTTAAGCTTAACAGAGAATTAAAAATTTATAATAAAACTAATATTACTAAAATATAACCAAAAGCCAAAGTTTTTATAGCAAATATATTATAATTAACTACTTTTAGATCAATTTTTATAATTGTTAATAAATATATAGATTATTAATATAAATTATATAAAATGAATTATTTTTATAAATCCTGAAAATTAATATTCTATTTAAAATCAATTATTAATATTTATATTAAATTAAATTAATATCTTTTATTTATATATAATTCTTAAAATAAAAATAATTAATAATATTTTTATCTTAATATTAAATTTATATTAAACTAATTAAAGTTTTAAACTATAAGATATTTTTTTAATAAGGTTATAATAAAATATGTAAAATTAAAATAATAAAAAGCTTTCAATTTAAAAATAATTAAAAAAACTATCATATCTGGTATAATTATCAGATTATAACCTATTTATTCTTAATTACTTTAAGTAATTAAAAAGTAAATTTATAAGTATCAAGACCAAATAAATATGAATTGATTTGTGGTTCAAAGAGCCGGGAATAATGCTTCCCTAGGGTATTAAATATATGAAGAGTCATCACAACTGTTAATATCTTATATAGGAATCCAGTCTTACTACCAATTGAAAGTCTCAAAATATTACAAAGGAGGGTTAATACAAATAAAAAAGTATAAAGCATTATATACAATCCCAAAGAAAATGGTGAAAGGTTAGGGTTAAACTTGTTGGGTATATTAGATGTGGATGTATTCAAGAAAGGTTATTTCTAATAATAGCAATTTAATATGTTTATTATAAAGTAGTTTTATTAATAATTAATATAGATATTCCACTTGAAGTTAATATTTTAAATGGATGGGATATTTATATTGAGCTAGAGGAAAAGGGGCTTATTAATCCAATGGTTGGAAGATAGGAGTTCCTTTGTTATTGAGGTTTTATAATTAGGCCTGTATAGTTGTTGGGTAAATACAAGTATATTGCAACAATAAGAAGCAATTGGCATTAATAAATATATCAAATTTATAGAATATTAAATTTTAATTATAATAAGAAAAGTTATATTATATATGTTAGAAATTTGCCAAAAATGATAAAAAAATATTAACAATAAAAGAAAGTATTGATTTTATATTTTATACCTATTTTTGTAAATAATTTATCAAAATAATTAACTATTTTTGAACCTCAAAAAAATATTATTATTATTATTCAAATTTGGAGTAATATTAAATAATACTCGCAAAATCACCTAAGTTTTTAGATTCTGAATTAATTTAACTATAAAAACTATAAGAATTAAATAACAAATATATTATAGAGTCAAAATTTAATATAATCTTAATAATATATTAATAGAAATATTATATCATTAATCAATAGTGATAATTCAATAATATCAACACTATTATTCATTAGTTTTCATGAGTTTCTACTGACATGCAATATGTATCATCTAATAATTTAGCACTTCTGATAATCAGATATCATTTAATTCATTATAAAATATAATATATCAAAATTGAATATACTGGTCAAATTAGATTTGAAATTTTGATAATTTGTAAAAATTTTAGAAATATAGTTAACATGTTTTTATATTATATATGTATATTGTTATGAATGACTGTATCGAATTATATATTAGATAAAATCGAAACAATCAAATAATCAGCAATATAATATACAAGTATTATATTGTTTAATATACAATCCCTTACACATTTAAAATAATTTCCAAATTACAAAATACCTTACTTGCTATTGAGTTAAATGAGAATCTTTAATCTCAAAATGCTCTCAATTTCAATTCAAGTTTAAAATTACCAAAGATCATTATGGTTGGTAGTACATGGCGTATAAACTTTAAATGATAGTCGCTAAGGATATAAAAAAGATTATTTGGAATTAGATGGATATTGGTCATTGGTAACTTATTATTAATATAAACTTAACTAACAGAATGAAAATTGTCAAAAAGTTGTCGTTACTAGTTTAATTGCTACCCTCGTCGCTTCTCCCGGTCCCAAACTCTTGATTGGTAATAGTGACGGAAGTGGTGATTAATTACTTAAAGCAGCCGCTAATAATCTCTGAATTTATTCCCCTCACCGGTTCCATTGCTGGTAATTTACTAGATAGCTCCACTCCCATTTTCGACAGAATTCCATTGTTTGGCCCTATTGCCGATTCTTGAGTGATTGGATATAATAATTGTCCATTAGTTAAATATTAAAATCATTGCAGTTCATAACTAATGATTCATTGAATATTTCTTATTATAGAATCAAATCGATTAATATTATTTCTTAGTATATCTTATATTTCAAAACGTTACTTGTTAAATGAACAAATATCATCAATTAAATAATTGATGATAGGTTTAATACCAACAAAAAAGATGAACGAATATAATATTGAGTATTAACTGAATAAATTATACTATCAATACGATTTGGTTTATAAATCTCGGCTTATATTCCGTACTCTTAATTTGATTTAATTCTTTGTTAGTGCTTAAAAACATACGATTTATGATTTAATTATAGTTTGGAATTTAACATTCTAAAGTACTATTATGATAATAAGTTTTTAGTTGCAATACTATGTAATATCCAAGAATCAAAAATCTAGTTTTATCCTTCGATAATTATAAATAATCAATATTTATTAATTATAAAGTTCAGGAAATAAATAAATAGATTTGGGAATTGGATAGTTATAAAAAAATCTCAATATGAAAATTTAATTTTGATGTTGAGTTGATATATTTTCCTAATTATTTTATACACAGTAGTTTTTTATAGAATAATGAAAATACGCTTTTTATTTAGAATATATTACTTTGATAGTGTACTAATAACAATAAAATATTGCAATATTTATGTTTCACAAAAGTGATTTGATAATATGTGATAAAATGTATACCAAAACGATCAATAATATCCATAATTTAGTTAAATATAGTTAAATTTTTTCATTGGAACACAAAATTATCTCACACTTTAACCTTTTTAAACTCTTGAAAGGTTCTTTGAACCACATTCCAATACAATTGAAATTTATATTAAATAAAAAAAATTATATTATGATATAAACTATGAATAACACATTAGAATGATCCAATAACTCATCGATATGATATTTGCAATATATACAATATGTTAAAATCTTACAAAGTAACTAAATTATCCTCAATCCGCTCTTTTAAAAATCCTAAGGTGGATTTCAACGGTTGCAAAAATTTTTGAATGCATTTAAATTTGTATATAAATTTGACTGTTATCACTTTCAAATTTAATATTATCAATTTTATATTTAATTTATATTTAATAAATTCAACATGCAAATTTTTAACACTATCATCACTATTGGATTATTCTCTGCTCTCAACGCTGCTCCCACTCCCGATCCTTTGTTGAGCGTTGGAGGACTTAATGGAAACCAAGTTGGTGGTACTGCCAATGCTCTCTTGGGATCCATTCCTCTCGCCGGCCCCCTTGTCGGAAACGTCGCCGGTACTGCAACTCCCCTTCTTGGTCAAGTCCCCCTCGTAGGTCCTATTGCCGGCTCCTTCTTGGGTGGTAATCAACACTAGTGTCACTTGAAAATTTATATACTCTTGGATAATCTTTTAATTAATATAATATAAATTTTTAAGGATAAAATATAATAAAAACCTATGTATGTCATTATTTTTTTCATGAATTTATAGATATCATATTTAGAATAATTTTTGTATTGGTCATTTGATAAAATTTTATATATTTTTTCATCAATATAAGATTGGTTAAAATCGAATTAATTCCAAAATAGCAAAAAATAATTATGAAAATTTTGAAATTTATAGGTATATGATTTTAACTAATATAATTTTTCTATACTAGCGAAATGATTTTGATAATAATATTATTCAATATAGTTTGATTACAAGATGAATAATCAATTGATTTATTGGTATATAGCATATATCGCATATCCAATAAATCTAAGTTTCAATTATAACGATATACCAATTAATACTTGAATTTCAGAGTATTATATATACAATCTTTTAAAACTTTTTATATGATTATTATTTAAACCAATACAGAAAATACAACACTAAATCTTTTTTAATTTTATAATACACTAATTTGAATTAGCAATTTAAAGAAATTTTTAATAGAATTTATGACCAAATAAATAATAATTTCAAAACCAAAGATCAAAAAATATTAATTCAAATATTTCAAAAAAAAATTAAATAATGATATTTTTAAATCTTTATAAAAATAAATGTTAATTTTTATTTGATTCATGATTAAAATATTAGTAAAGAATATCAAAATTATTATCTGAAACAGCTATGTTTTTTAAAAAATTTACATGAATAAAATAATATTACAATAATTAGTAGATAAACATTTTTAATTATCATTGAATAATGTTAATAATATTTTTTAATAAAAATTACTATTTGAATTGAATTGTAGGCTAATCTTCATGTGAAAATTAATTTCGGGTAAATTAGGATTGAAATGTAACTTTCAATCGAATTAAATAATATCGGTAAAATACGGAAAAGGTTGAATTAATTAAATTATTTCAAGTTGAAATTTAGTTGACAACAATTAATAAAAAATATATTTTGAATAAAATTTTTAAATTTATTAAATAAAAGTTATAATTCATTATTCTAAACTAATTAAATATCACTAAAGCAAAATATATAAATTATGTTTATATTTCATATTACAAATAATTTTAATATAGATATTAATAATTAAATTATTGTAGAAATTTTTGAAAATGGATATAAGCATTTTACAATTACTAATTGATTATCAATGATAAAATATTTAATACTTAATAGAATAATAATGGGGAAAAGAATAAAGAATCAATTTTTAAAAATGATATTATTATATTAAAATGCATTACCAATTGGATTTGTATTAATTACCAAATTTAGTTGGAAGCATGTTTCTTATAGTAACTTTCCAATTCTTCGACATCTTCAGAAGATCCCAAGAAGATGGGAGCTCTACTGTGGATACCTTCGGGTTGGACATCCAACATACGTTTATGACCTGTTGAAGCTTTACCACCAGCTTGTTCCATAATCATAGCCATAGGGAAACATTCATAAAGAATTCTGAGTTTACCGTTCTTGGATTTGGAGTCAGCAGGATAAGCGAAGATACCTCCGTATAAGAGGGTACGATGGACATCAGCTACCATGGAACCGATATAACGGGCGGAGTAGGGCTTTCTACCAGCGGTTTGGGGGTTCTTGAGTTCGCTGAAGTATTCGGTACAGGCTTTGTCCCAGTAGATGGAGTTACCTTCGTTGATTGAGTAAATTTTACCTCTTGAGGGGATTTTAATCTGTGAAATTATATCTAGCTAAATGGAATTATATAATATAAATGAAAATTGACTTACGTCAGGATGAGTTAAAACAAATTCACCAAGAGCCTAAAAATCAATATCATTATATTTAGATCATAAAATTCCAAATTAAATGATTAAATAATAAAACTTACGGGATCTAAAGTAAAACCATTGACACCTTGACCAGTAGTGAGAACCAAGTTACAAGAACTTCCATACATACAATAACCAGCGGCGACCATTTCATTACCAGGACGCAAGACGTCGGCAGCTGTTCCCTTGGAGCCTTCTTTGATTTTGTAGATACCAAAAATAGTACCAATATTGACACCAGCATCGATATTGGAACTACCGTCAAGAGGGTCAAACACTACGGCGTACTTGCCTTCACAAGGACCGTCAACAACGATAATTTCGTCGTCTTCTTCAGAAACGAGGACGGCAGCTAATCCGGAGGCTTTGAGGGAATTAATAAAGATTTCATTGGCCAACACATCCAACTTCTTCACATCTTCACCTTGAACGTTGACACTACCAGCCAAACCGGTACTACAACAATATAAATATTGAATATTAATAAAAATATAGATAAAAAAGGTTACTTACAGGTAAATTAAACTAGCTTTACGTACACAACTTTCAACGAATTTACAACCCAATTGAATGGCTGAGAGTAAGAGGGAGAAGTCACCACGGGCTTGAGGATGATTTTGTTGCTCTGTTAAAACGTGTCTGGTTAATGTGATAACATTAGTCTTTTTGTGATCCGACATATTGAATTGAATTAGATAATGTTATGAGTTAAACTTTTTGACTGAATCAGTTATGATTTCCTTTCTCTACTGAGGTATTTATAATACGATCACTTCCCAATAGCATCATTCATAATTGTTTCGAATTTTTAACCATTAACGAGTTGTTCAGATGATTGGCTTCTATTGTGAGTAAATTGCATCACAACCAATCAAATTAATTTTCTAAAGAATTTAATGGGACAAAATTTTGAATCCCAATTGGTGAGAATAATTAAATTCTAATGTGAATTTTATTTTGAAGTGACTATGAAATTGAACAATATATGTTTCTAAATTTAGAATAATTCATGGAATTTGTAAAGTTGTGAATTTTAATATAGATTAATCATTGAATATTCTTTATTATAGATGTTTATATATTAAAAATTTTATAATCAAACAATATAGTAGACTTAATACAACATTTTATGATATTTATAATCTATGTATATATTTAAATATTCCGTTCTTAAAGACAGCCACCTAATCCAATTATTTGCAATAATTTCCGAGTGAATTTTGGTTCAATTGATCATTAGACTATATATGGTATAATTCGACCAAAATCCAATTTCTAATTAATAAGTTGAGTGGTTAATGAATTTGATTAATTGAGAAATTTTGTATTGTTCAATTGGATATTTAAGTATTATTAATAACTGTTTTTTATATTTTTGTAATTTGTTGGTAGTGGGTTATTAATATTATCGTATTATAAACTATTTAATTATTAAAATAATAATATTTTCTTTCAATTTAAAATATATAATACCAGTTAAATTTCAATTATTTGGACTAACATTTATTAAATATCAAAATATTGAAAATATTAATAAATTTTTGATGTTTAATTGTTGGTATTTTTTCAATTATAGTAATCATATCAATCACTAATATTTCAGCGAAGATTAAATATTTCTTACTAAAATGATGTTGATATATTCTCAAATTTTAAAATGTTATTTCTATATTTAAATGAATATTGATACAAATAGTGTGAGGTAAATATACTGTGTAATTTTTTATTTTTGATTAAAATATAACATAAAATAAAATTAAATATTTAATAATTTTAGGCTATTTCTTATTTGAATATCTAGGATAATCCACAATAACTAATCAACATTTTATCTATATTTGACTTTCAGTTTTAACACTGAAATGATTAATCTATAATTTTTGATAATATATCGATTTGATTGTCTCTTAATTTTTTGTTATAAATTTATAATCAAAAAATATTTTATCTTGCTCTATCAGATTAAACTATAATGAAGAAGATTGAAATAGAATAACTTGATTAATATATCAAGTATCCAAATTATAGATATATTTTTTGATATTCCTAATAATCTTAAGCCATTTTAACTTAAATATATATACTGCTATTATTTTATTAGATTTTTGACTTTTCTTACCACGAGATTGGAAGATTGTGTATTGATTGTATAAAATTATATTGTATAATAAAAAGCATATCTTTATAGTGTAGTAGAGCAATGGAGCTAACATCATTTATACACTAATGTTAATGAACATATATTGTACCTAAAATTTATTTCTATTATTAATGATCAACATGAAAAAATGGTATAATTAAATTAATATCTTGATCACGTTAGTTGAACTTTCAAAATCATAATCCGAATTTAAACCTTGACTAAAAAAAGGAATTGGGTATGATATTATAAATTAATCAATTATACAAATAGAAAAGATACTCTCAGCGAAATTCCTCATCTATCTTCCAGTTACTACTTTTAACAAATTTATCTTTTAAAAAACGCTCTGTTAATCAGAAGTTATGATTTTACTTGAAATATTAGCAACCTTCTGAATCAAACCCCATAGTATTTATAATAATATTTATTAAATAAATATCCCTAAATCAGTTATTACAAAATCATGATATAACTGTATTCTAACATACTTTTTCATAACGTTAATTTATTCATAATTAACAAATTATTGATGAAAATTTATGTTAGATATAAATTGAAATTTATCTTGAGAGATTATATAACCAATGTTATATTATATTATTATTGAGTAACTAATATATCCCTTACTTTTGAAATGAATAAATAAGCTTAAATACAGTATATTATAAAAATCAAACTTCTTTTATAATACGCTATTTAGTGAGAATATAACTTACTTAATATATCAAGATAATGATTAATATTATTAAAATTATAAATATTATAAATATTATATTAGAAATCAAATAATAGAAATTTTTCACATTTTAAAATTTAATTTATATTATATAATATATACACTTGATATATAATATTAAATAAGTAATTTTAAACATTATTTTGTTTACTTTGCAATTAAAATTAATTTTTAAGGAATAAATTATTTTTTCAATAAATAATTTATTATGAAAATTTA
>JNEM01015179.1:0-15844 GCA_000697335.1 Conidiobolus incongruus B7586 | reverse complement strand
ATTTAATTTAATTTCATAATTTATGTTTTATTAATAAGCTATAAAAAAAATTAATTTTAATTAATTATAATAATTTATTTGAAAATCTTTGATTTTTAACTATATTTTAGTAAGTTTTATTAAATAATAGCTATTTTAATTTTTTTTATATATTAGTTGAATTATAAGCTATTTATTTTATATTTTTATTAGTTAATTTAATTACAATTTTATTATATAAAAAAAACTTATATTGAATATCAAAATATTAAAATAATTTCTTAACTATATTCAGAATAGTTTTTTTAAATTTTTTTCTAATTTTAAATAATAATTAAAAAAATAGTTGACAATATATTTTTAAATTTTAATATATTTTAAATAATTTTTTTAGCTTTAAAATAATTTTATTAATGATGAATAGTTGATTTCAATAATAATTTATTACCAGAAGTTATTTATAAATTTTAAATAATTTTAGACAATTTATAGTTAAGTTATACTAATATTAAAATAAAAAACTTTTGATAATTAATATTTAGTTTAAATATAATTAAATTAAGCAATCAATATTAAAAATTTAATTTTTATAATCTAAAAATCTATTATATATATAAATATATAATTTAAAAAGTATTTATTTTCATATTTATTTTGTATATATTTTTTTTATTTGAAATTAATAATATGTTTAAGAAATCAGAAATTAAAAAAGTTCCTATTTATTTAAATCTATGGTCATAATATTTAGAATTCCAATGCAAGTTTTAAAATTGGTAATCATAAATTACTTTTCTCGTAATATAATCTCAATATTTAGATATATTCCCCTCTGTTTTAGATTGGTGCTGAAACTTACAATATAATCACATATGCTGGTCTCTTACTCAGTAATGCAATATATCAAGGATAAAAATACAACATTTTTAAGAAATATCCATGTCAAGGAAAGCTAACTTCCAGTAAATATATGGAGTAAATCTCCATATTATCTCATGCATAAGACAGGCTGAATTCTTTCCTACACCTTATTGTTTAGATCTCGAAATTACACAATTTGTAGACCAAGTAGGAATATCTCTGATAGTTGAAATGAAGAAATACAAAAACCTAAGTTAATGACATTATGCGTGAAGTTTGTATTCCTGTTAAAATAAGTGAATGTATTAGTATTTGGGAACAGCTAATTAAAGAGAAGGGTAACCCATTTTTCAAATTACTTAGTTTTATTTTTGATTATACCTTAACCGCATGGTAATTACTGATGGCATTGATATTGATCTTTTCCGCAATTTTACTGTAATTATGGATATGAATTTTCAAACTTGAGTTGTTAACTATGCAAATTATCACCACATTTCCACTAATTCGCCTTCTGACTCATTTGTAAACATATACCTGGACTTGTAAAGGTATTTCCTAGATTCAATTGATATATAAAATATAACTGAAAATACTGAATTTTAAAATTTTCTAAAAATGTAAAATCAGTTTCAACTATTAAATGATTTTAATTAAAATTTCAACATTTATTATTCTGTTTAATAATTTTTTATTAATATTTATTTATATTAATTTGGTTCAATTTTTACTACTAAATTGATAATTTGAACCTTTGATAATTCGATTAAAATTTGTTATATTAACAAAGTCAAAAATATTTTTTGGATCAACTTGTAAAATGTTTAATAATATTTAAGTATGTTGTATTGACTTGTGGTCATTCAAAAATTTTTCTACATATTTCATACTGTAGTATTGATATTATTATTCTACAATGGATATTATCATTAAGAACAATCTTGATACATTAATATACAATTAAAAAGTTCGTTAGTAAAAATCAAGTGTGAGGAAATATATTTATTGATAATATAATTTAAATTCACATATTTAACATTAAGATCTGTGAATACATAAAAATAGTGCATTGATATTGAAATATAGCTTTATCAGAATAAAATTAATAAATAATATAATTTTATTTCTTTCACTTGGTTGAAAAAACAATGATTTTTTTTAAAATTTGTTACAATTAGGTTGACTTGAAATATATAATTACTATATTGAAATATCGTTTTTAATATTTTGAAATTTATTTCCTCTAAGTTCAACTATACCCAAGATCGTTTAAATTGAATATGGAGAATTTGGTATGAACTTTTAATAATAGAGTTAATAAAAATTTCAAGGTCTATATTCCATATCACAATTGTTTCATTTTTAATACTATAAATGTGGAATTTCTATCTGTAATATTGATATTAGTACTAATAGAGTAACACTTTTCTAATTTTAAATTAAAGATTTCACCATTTGAGTTTTTGTTAAGTTTAAAACCAAACCTAAATTTGTCTACTCAATATGAATACAAACTATACCCAATTATCTCAAATCATTTTAAAAATAACAATCCATTATTATTTTATTCATATTTAATTACAAAATTGACTTATAATATACCTATAAAAATTCTCAATTTAACATAATGATCATTTATATAAATTTCGCACTAAATATTTTAATTTGATTAAGTGACATTATTGTCCGATTCTATTATTTAAAACCTTAATGGATATATAGAACCATGGGAAGGAAAAAACAATACTCGGTTTTTAAAATCGAAGTGCGCATACTATCAATTAATTATAATAATTTCTGATTATATGATCATCATTCTCTGGACTCATATTGATTAAGTTGCTAATAAAAAAAATACGGCGGTTAAAGATATCCTGAATTTCGTTTGAATCAGAATTCTTGTTTTTACATTTTCAACATTCGACAAAGCACATTAATAATATGCAATATACTCTCTCCCAAGGCTCATTAACAGATATCATGCACTCTATCAAATCGAAGTTTAATTGAATTCAATAGGCTTCTGTTATAGTAACAGAGAAATTATTAAATGGTGGGGTATATAGTTAATACTTCCTTAATAGATAAAGTCATTCCAACTCTTCAGTATTTGAGAAACCTGAGTCGAAAATATGCTATATTAACACATAATATTCCATTCAGCTTTTGAAAACTGAGCAATTTTATACATATAAAATTGATTTGATTTTATTATTTGTGTTAGAAGACTAATTTTCAGGTTTTCCATAATGTAAGGTTGTGAGTAGCTTGAATACTATGTGCTATCAAGCAGTTCTGGTAATTGACTTGATAAAGATTATTCAGCTGTAGGCTTCAATAGAATTTCAGGTAAAAATCACCAACTTTTTGAAAATGAAAATTCGGATGAAAAAATCGCTATGGCTAGAGTAAGTTCAATTTATTAAACAAAGGTATCTTTCATATTTATCTTTAACGATTAAAGGATTGTATCTAATAGATGCACTTAATAGCTCCCTAAGTTTAATAGCGTTATATAAATACATTCTCTTTGTTCCATCATCCCCTATATTAATTTATATTATCTGATAATGTCATAATGTTGCATCACTTTTCAACTGGACATTTTGACAAATTTTGCAAGGTGGTTTCCTTCAATCGCTTTATTCTTTAATTGGTGAACTTGTTACGAAATATATGCATTTCATATACCAAGATATAAATACAGTTGGCACAGATCCAACATTCACGAATATCAGAATAAACAGAACTGAATAAAGGATGGTATATATGAAAATATTCCAAATTTGCATCAGTAAGGCCAAAACAAAGAATTCAAAATGTGATCTTATTTGTATCAACCAAAATTTTAGAGAATGAGTCATCATTGAGCTGAGTAATTATATCTCTTCTCAAAAATAATATTAATATTATTTTTGAATTTTGAATAAATTTCACAGCTTGAGAGTGAGAGAAATAAATTGTCCCATTTGGATATATAATAGAAAACTTGAATGTTGATGGTAATTGTACTTTGATTATATTATCTTAGTAATATACTAATATATACTAATATATACTTCCATTTTTATCATAATTAAGTAATACAATCTTTCAGTTGTTCAGTTTGTATAGTTTGAATTTGGCTATTTAAAATTTTTGGATTATTATCAAGTTTAATACAATCTTAACATCCAAATACTTTTTCCACCCACCGAGGGCACTTAGGAAGTTTTGTGTCACATTTTTTTAGCCAATCGACATTTTGAACAAGCAAATTTGCTTTATTTGAAGATCAAAGAATCAGTTGTAAAATTATTGATATTATTTTGAATATTACAGGGAAATTTAAATTACAAAATTGAATTAAATATTTTCTTTAATTGTTTTACCTAAAAGAACTCGAAATAACCATTATGTTTTTTTCCATTTCCTCACTTTTTTCAAAACTATTCTATCTTTCCTTAAATATAAAATAAATATCCACCTTGATATATTCCAAATGTGACATTTTATGAAAATATTTCTAATTGTAATTAAATGATTTTATAAATTATGATATAATATTTTCAAGTATAGTAACTGAATTAAAGAAAATATTTGATTATTTTCATTTTTATAATATTATCTTAAATATGTAATAATGGGAAATTTTTTAATTATTGATTATTCAAATATATTATTAGTTTTGAATAAATAAAAATATATAAAACAAATAAGAAAACATATAGTTTTAAATTATATATATAATAGTTTTTTGATTAAAAAATTAATTTTTAAAATTAATTGTTTAATTTAATGATATATAAATTATATAATAATTTCAAAAGTTTTTTATTTTGGTATTAATATAACTTAATCATAAATCCTTTAAAATTATTTAAAATTTATAAATAACTTTGATTAATAAAATATTATTTAAATTAACTAATTATTATTAGATAAACTATTTTAAAGTTAAAAAAGGAATTATTTAAAATTTATTAAAAATTAAAAAATAAATTTAAATAGTTATTTATTTAATTATAAATAAAATTAAAAAATATATTGAAAAATATTTTTTTTATTTTAATTGAAAAATTAGTTTATTATTTTAATATTAGTTTTATAATATTTTTATATATATTAAAATTCAAACTCAAATAAATAAATAAAAATATAAAATAAATACCTTATAATTTAATTAAAGCTTAAAAAAAATATCTATTATTAAATAAAACTTATTAAATATTATTAGAAACTTAAATAACAAAAAATTATATTTAATGAATCTTAAATCCCTTTATATAATTTTTTAATAAAATACAAATGAAAATATTAAATTTAGTTAAATTAACCTTTATTATAAATCTTTTTAAATAAGTATTTTATTAATATATAAATATTAATTATAATAATAAATTATTATAATATATGCTACTTTTATTTAATTAAAGGAAAATTAATTAATAATAAATTTTATATTGTTTTTTTAAATGAGATTATATATAATTAACTTTTTTAATATAATTTGAAACATATTATTTTATAATAATTATAAAATACATAAAATTAAAACTATAAAAATGTTTTAAATAAAAATAACTAAAAAAAATTATGATATTTAGTAATTTATTTAGATTATAACTTATATAATTATAATTGCTTTAGGTAATTAAAAAACTAGCATATATGAAAAACAATTTTTATAGGAAAATTTAATTAGTTTATAAAATATCAAAATTTAATTTTTGATTAAAAGAATTCTTATTTATATATTAAAAGTTTGTTAAAAATATAGCAAAAAGTTATTAATAATAAAACAACTATTAAATTTATATTATATATCAAAATGTTTATTTATCTTTAATTGCAAAAAATTCCCATTATTTAAAATACAGAGTAATATCATGAAAATATATAAATTTATATATAATTTTAATATAATAAAGATATTCAACTTATAACCTGGCGGTGAATAATTATGTTATATTATAGCTAATAACATTTCTAATATTCAGGTATTTGATATATAATATAATCAAATATAAACCATATTGATTAAAATTGAAAAAAACAAAGATTAGCTATATTATTATCCATGTTATTATTTACCAGTCAAAAATTCATTCTATTGATTTCCTATTGGACTATCAAGATAATCCATGATACTAATAAGTTAATTTTTTACACTATTAAAGTGGGGATTAATATATTCAACTATAACATATTCTGGATATTCCAATAATTTTTTTATTGAACTAATATAATTACCTTTATTATTGGTATTATTTTGAAGGATCAGTAACAAAGTATTTTTAACTAATTTAAAAAATCAAATAATTTGAATGAACATATATTATATCAAATGATTAAATATTAGATATTAATTGATTATAGCAAATATCAAATAATATATTGAATAATAAAAGTCCAAAATCATTAATTTTGTAAGCTATATCCAACACCAATCCTGATTTTTATATATCTTCAAATATATGGTATTATGAATTTGAAGGTTTATTTAGAAAAATTCAATTTAATTAAATTTTATATAATAATTATAGAAATATGTACATTTACATGAAGCATATTTAGTTATGATATTTGTTAATAATTTTAATTTGGAATGATATATTTATAACTAAGTTTTTTCTTTGATTAAAAGCTATATTGAATATAATATACTTCAAAATTGAGATAATCAATGAGAAACTAGCTATGAGACAATATCTATATTATAATTATAATTTCTATAAATTAATTCCAAAAATTAAATATTTAAACCAACAGTACAAATCTCAAAATGTTTTTATTTTAATCTAATTAATGTTAAAATTGTTCATTTTCAATAGGATTTAATTCGTTGGGTAATAGGTGAAAACTTTGGAAATTATCCACGAAATCTTCTAAATTGTCATTCTCTCCATCAACTTGCTGGTTGTCATGAAACTCGTCTGAGAGTGCGAAGTCGTCTTGCCTCACTTCGTTCAATTGGTCCACGTCAACGCCGGTTTCGAGGGCGAGGATCCTGTTTTCATAATCCATAGCCATAGTGGCTGCAGCTTGCTTGAGAACGCCCAGTGTGTTTTGGAGTTCTTGATTCTGTTGATCGAGGCCTTTGATGGTCATCTCGTAGGTCCAAGTGTCCATTTGGAGGGTGACTACATCTCTGAGGAGGAGTTCCAACATACCTTGGGTCTCAATTTCGTCCAATTCGGATAAAATCTTGAGGGCTGCCTTATAATGATTTTCTCCATACAAATCATCGCCATTGGCACTGGCATCAGGTCTTAGAGTGGTTTCTGCTTTACGTTCTAAAGCACGGATTTTAGCTTCTGTGTAGCTCACTTCAGCTTCAAGAAGTTCCAGTTGGTCGTCGACGAATTTGAGCTGTTCTAACAAACTCTCTAGCTCAACCTCGTTCTCCACTTGCATGAAGGACTCCATTCCTTCGTTCATATTGTTCATCCGCGTCTCACGATGTTGGTCCACCAAAGCTTGGATGCGGTCGCGTTCTGCGAGAAGCTCTTCCAACTCTTCCATCTGAGGTTCCAGCTTGGTAATGAGTTCATGAAGTGTGATACGTGTTTTTCTTCCAGTGAGAAAGTAGTTAATTTCTTCTTCCACCTGACGTTTCTTAAACACTGCACGCAATCCTGTCGGCGATTGAGGACCGTTGTAATCTGGGAAGTCTGAAAGGTTTTTATTTCTGGAAGCCGGACGCGACTAAAAAACATTTAATAAATATTCCTAAAAATAAATTAATTTATAACTTACTGTATTTCTGCTAGGAGCTCTCAACTGTCTATTATTTTCCTTTTTCAGATTCATAATCTCTTGCTTCTGTTGTTGGATTTGACGTTGTGCCATTTCAAGCTCTTTCTTCAATTTCGCGAGCCCTGCAGTGTTGGCTGCGGGCGGTGTCGACGACAATTTTCTAGTGGATGCGCCATTGGGAGCTGGTGAACTAGCTTTAGTTCTGAGAGTTTGTGTAGCATTTTCAGCCTTTTTCAAAGCTGCATCGCGCTCAGCTAATGCTTTCTTCAATGCTAGTGTGAGATCTCTGACTTGTTTGCTTTGACTTGGGGCCTTTCCAGATGCTTTGTTATCAGGTGAAGTTAAGGATGATGGAAGTGCTGACCAAGTAATCGATCTTGGGTTTTTTGCTTGGACTATTGGGTCGGAATTTGTCTTGGCCAATTTAACAGAATCTACTGGAGTTAGTGAAATGGAAGAAGATGATTCACCAGTGTGATCTGGAGATAAGGGTTGTTGATGGAGATTGAGAGTGTTGTTGAATAACTCCACAGTGTTTAATAATGAGGCTGATAAAGTATCGATATCATGCTCCAAAGCCTGAGCTTCGGGATGATTGAGGTCAATATCCAGGGATTTTAGATGGTCTTTAATGCGATTGACTTTGATAACTGAATCATTAATAATCTCTAACCCTTGATCTAATTTGGCTTTCAAGTCGGAGCATTTGATCTCACTTTGCTCTAATTGAGCAATGATATCGATGCCACTGCCATTCGATGAAATGGCGTCCAAATCGTTAGAAGACATAGCTCTGATTTTGGTTTGAAGTTGTTTAATCAACTGGTCTTTTTGTTTCAATTGGTATACAACTTGATGACTATCTGGTGTTGGTGCCTTTGGTGGATTCATATTGACCAGTTGAAGCTTGACTCTGGCCAATTCAGCTCTAAGTCTCTGAATTTCTTCCTTTGGATCACCTTCACCCACATTGACTTGGACTTTATTTTTAATATTTCTAGCACGATTAGCATATTTAAGTGTGCTCAAAGTTTCTAGGAAATTGGTATCGGCGGGGGAGATACAAGCCAACATCAGTGTTTTACTATTACCACCCAACGAATCTTGTAAAAGTCTAGTTAATTTGGAATTTCTGTAGGGTACGTGGGATCCTTTGAGAGCAGCATCTCCCAAAGCACTGATAACGTTACCCAAAGCAAGTAACCCAGAGTTAATGGAAATACCTTCCTTAACTCTACCACCTACAGCATTTGTCTTTTTCAATCTTTCGCTGCCTGCCAAATCCACAAAATGGAACTTGGACACGATATTTTGTAAAGCAGGAGCTGGAGCATCAGGGTCTTCAGGAGGCACCTCATCAGGAACACCATTCTCCAACCAGCTAGCCTCTAACTGCTGCTTAAGAGTGACAGAAAAGATAGCATGCGAACGCGACGACACCAAATTCATATCGGTGGATGCAGTACTTCTACAAATTAAACCCTGATACATATAATTCATCAACTCGTCCGGATTCGTAGCTGGAATCTCCTTCACCCCAGTCCAATAGATCCCACCCTGAGGATCTTCGCGGATTTGAGGCCCTGCATTCGTATTAATTTTAGAATTGTTATTACGGGGCTGCGGATTCAGAAGATCGAGTAGGTCTTCGTTATAGAGTTCTAAAAATGACACGGATACTTCAGCTTGGTAATATTTAGATTTGGATTTTCGGAATGCTATTTGTTCAAACAAATGATTAATGGCTCTTGGTACGATACCTTTACGAGTAGAGATTAATATGATTGTAGATTTAATTAGTATACATGGAATTACCCTGCTGATTGGGGTCTTTAGATTGGTCCATACTGGTGCCCATACTATACGTTTTACCACTACCTGTCTTTATATCAATTATTAATATATCAAACAAAATACCATAAATAATTTGAAATATACCTGACTATTAATTTGAATAATTAATGAAAATTGCAATGATTAATATAAAATTGAAATAATAAAATATAATACTTACCCATATGCAAAAACGGTAGCATTAAATCTAAATTTTTAAAAAAACGATTAGTGAATAATCTAAAGATAACAATAAAACAAAATCTACCCCAATAAGAATTGGTCCATTAAACTTGCTACACAATTACTATAAACCTCTTCTTGGCCGACACTATCGTCGAAAACATAGTCGAAGGTAAATGATTTATCAGTCCCTAGTACAATCTGGGGTGTACCTGGGACATAGGTAATACAATCCGAACAATGTTCTAACTTTTCTTTGGCCGTTATAGGACGTACTCTTAGAGCAACTCTATACCAAGATGAATATATTTTAAATAGTACCCTGATAAATTGGTTACCTAACGCTTGTCGACTCTTCCGTCATTAATTATTTATATAATTTTACAAAATTTATTTTAGGTAGATATGAATAAATTATTATATTGAATTTATTGTAAAGAATTATTTTAAAATTATTAATTAAATTGTTGATTAAAAAACAAAAAATGATAAATGATAAATGATAAAAATTTTTATAAAATAAACAAGGAGAATAATAAAGAAATTAATCAAATACTAATTTTTAGATTTAATACCCAAAACTCAGGGCATTAAATTATTCTATCCTCTCAATAGACCCATATACCATAATTTTACCATACTAACTGCAAAGAGTGCTAATATATTAAGATAATGGAATCAAGTAATCCAAAAGCAGATTTTAATGCATTTGTGTAATGGGGGAATATATTAACATTTTGTATTTGATTTGTTGATGATAAATTGACGATATCATCTCCATAGCTTTTTATTTAAAATTGTTTGGAATTTATCAACAAAACCATACTTTTTAATTTATCTATAATATTAAGGACTATTAATTTTTACTTTTTTTAATTTCTTTTAAAGAAAAGAGTGATAAGTATCAAATTTGTAAAGTTAAATTTCAAATCAATTGCTATAAATATGCTTTTTCGAGATGTGCAAAAATATATCTCAAAATTTAATAATATGTGTTGAATAATGAAAATAAAAAATAATTTATTATAAATAAAATAAGTTAATAATATTATTATCAATAATAATAAAATTAATTTAAAATATTAATATTAAATTAATCCATCTGATCAATTCGAATAATTTTTCAAAATGATATATCTATAATTTAACATTGTAAAAGATCTCTAATTGTTATCATTCTTGCCACCCGTAAATCTACTGAAGAATTCTTGCATGCCCACTGTAAAACGATCTTTAGCACTCTCAAAACTATCTAAAGCTGGACGCACATCCAAATTAAAAGTGGGACTTCCATCTTCGTCGGGACCTCCGTAGTAGTCGATCACGTAACGTACTTCCTTACCGCAGCGGTCTACTGTCCAATCATGGCGATCGAAAGGTCTAGGAGCTCTAAAATGGTATATTAAATGATATATTTTTAATTAATGTTAATCGTTAATTGTTACCCCAAAAATTTGTGGGAGAACCAAGCCTTTGGGCTTAATTCTTGAGGTCTACCTCTAAATCTTAATAATTTAGGATCGTCACATTCACTAAATTTTGAATATTAATTAATCTAAATACAATCCAATTAAATATGGAAATTACCACTTGTGAAGTCTCTCCCACTTCATCACTTCCTCCCAAGCGCCCTCATTCAAAAAGTTATGAATATCTACCATTACATCAATACTTTCTTCTGGTGTCTCCCACCCTTTGCGCTTCAAAGCGTTGTAGAACTGTTGGGGAGATGGGTACTCCCAATTCGAGTTGGAGTTGGCTTTGGGAATACTGCTAATCTCGCGCTCCAAACTCAATTCGATCTTCTGATCACTCACAGGAGCGTTCGGCAAGAAGGGGATATTATTATCCAAGTTGAATAGTTTGGGCGTCTCTTTGTTGTCAGCGTTGTGCATGGGGCAGCCTGGAGGTGGTGTAGGGGTTTTGGGTTGGCTACTCTCATGCATGGGACAGCCGGGAGGTGGTGATTGTTTAGTACTGCCATTATCAGTCATCTTTTTATTTTATATTCTTAAAATAATATTTAAAATAATATTTAATATAATATTCTAGCAATTATTAAAGTTATTTGTATTTTGTTTCTATTATATTGATAAAATTCAATTGAATTATAAATTTATAGAAATTTCATTTTCGAGAATATTATGGGATTCTTGGTTAACCTCATAAACCCATTCAATTTAATTCCTTAAAATAACTAATCATTATTAATTCATATTAGACCAAATTATGGTTAGAAGAATAATAAGTTCTATAAAATGATGATAGATCGATTAAATAAAAATGCATTTCGTTAAATTGTACTATATACTAATATTATTATTTTTCAATAATAGTTATTCATAATACTTTTCATAATAAAAATTTATAATGATTTAATTCTAAAAAAATTAAAATTAATTAATATCAAATATTCTATAATACCAAAATATATTTAGAAGATATTAATTTTAAACTAAAATTATCATATATTTTTAATATTCCCATTTTTATATCCAATAATTATTTTAATTAAATACCTATTATTATATAATATATTTTATCTTTGAAATAAATTATTTGTATTAAAAATTTATTAAAAGACTAGTTTTTTAAATTTTGATATATACCTCTATGGTTATATTAACTTTTTATTGCCAAAGTAACCTTTACCTTTAAACTTATTTTAATTATACAAATAGCATTAATTTGGTCAATAAACATGGTGATTTCTTAATATTTTACTATTTTTCCTGATTATTAATAATAATAATTGTTTTTTAAATTTTGAGACTTTTTTTAATGAAATTAAAAAATATATTTTCTAATAAAATTATATTAATGAATCTATTTTGAATTTTAAGTAAACCCACTGATATATTTAATTGTTTACACATTACTATTTTAGGTCTTTTTACACTATATTGGTTCTATCGACTAGTTTTATTATATAATCAAATTTAATAACCTAATTTTATAATAAATACTATTTAGCGTCTAATATAAATAACATCAAATAATAAATTAATTATAAGAGCTTATCTCTAATATAAATATTAAGTCAATGAGATGAATAAAAATTTATTCATTATTAAATCTCTAAGATAAAAAACATTAATAACGAATTTAAATGAATAAATCATGTAAAATATTAATTTTATTTCCATAATAATTAAAAATACAGAAAATATGTACCAAAAATTATAATATTGTACTTATATACTTCCTTTATCTCATTATATAAAATATGGAAGATTTATTTTGTAAAGAAATTATAAAAAAGATTACCAATATTTGAAATTAAATTTTTGTCAATTAATTTATCACAAATTTTACAAACTCCTATTAAATAATAGAATAAAGATTTTTTATATATTAATATCAGTTTAAAAATATTATTTTGCCAGTATATTTTCAAAAATATAAACTATATAGCTATATTCAATTATATCAAATTATGATTATGAAAAGTTATTAGTAATTTATCATTTAAATTTTTTTTAACTAAAAATAATAATTTTAAAATAAAAATAAGAATTTATATATTTTATGAAATTATTGCAAGATCAATATATATATATATATATATTGGTTGAATATAAATCCTCAAACTTTATATTTTAACATAAGCTATAATAATTTATCTTGTTATTATTATATTATAATTATTTATTGGATTTTTCAATTTTAAAATTAATTTCAAAATATTATAATATTATATACAAATATTATCTTTATTCTATATCATAATTATTAATTATTTTCTTTATATAAAGGTTGAATAGTCCTATATTCTTAAAATAAATTATGAACTTTCTAATTGAATATAATTTAAATAATAAAAATATATTATTTTTATATATAATATTAACTAATTATAATAGCAAATCAATACTAAATTAATCCTTTAAATACCATAAAAATATATGATATTATTTTCTCTTGATAATTTTTTATTGTCAAATTTTTTAATTAAAATTAATTATTGATTAATATATGATCTGTTAATAACTAATTAAAATTAAATAATATATATATATATCTAACCTTTATAAAAATATGACTTGATAATAGTATTTATATATTTTATGATAATTAAGTTTATATCTAATTATTGGAATATATTAAAAAGTTATATTATATTAATAACTGATTTAAAATATTAATAAAAATACCAAAGTATATAGTATTATATTACGATTATATTATATTTGATAATAAAAACTAATTATTATAATATTAATATATCAGATTATTTAATATAAAATCTTTTCATAAACTTTATTTTTGGTATTAAATTAGATATTTAATAATAATTTTGTTTTTTATCAGATTTATTATATAATATTATATAAAATAATTTCAAATTAATTATTAGATATATATATGAATCTTTAACTATTTTCAAGTTGATAATAAGTTTTATTATAATTATATAAATAATTTAATTGATGATTTTTATTAATTTATCCTAATATGTATTAGAATTTGAAACTATACTAATATATATTAAAGAATATATTAAATAATCTTAAATATAAAATCAGCATTTAAATTTTCTTTTAATTGAATATAATTTAAATACTATACTAGGTTTATTTTATCTTTTTATAATTATATTATTGTTTAATAATATTAGGTATTTAATTAATCAGTATATGAAATTTATTAATATTATTGAAATTAAACTTAATATATTTTTATCAAAAATAATGAAGTAACTTTAATAATGTTAAATTCAATCAAGAATTTATATCCCAATAAATATATTATTAAGCTAAACAATTTAAACAATATAAGGCAAAAAGTTAATTTTTAGAGGTTTATAGTCTTTTAAAATTTTATCTTTATCCTTTATTAAACTTGTAAAATAGGTGTCAAAATTAATAATAATTTCTATAAGTATTATTTCTATATTAATATAAAACAATAATAATATTATATTATTAAACAGAGTGTATAGGTTTGAAAATAATCCTTATTCAATTATTATAAAGACTAAAGATAAATTTAATAATCCAAAAAAAACTAGATAAATATATAGCTTGGTTTTATATATCGGTTGGATGGAAAAATTTCTATTTCTATAGTTTATAACATAATAATACACCAAATATTTTTATAAATCCTCTAGAATAGCTTTGTTAAATATTTTTTGAACTTAGTCACTTTTATTTAAAAAAATTAATCAAGAATTTAAATAAGTTTTGTTTCAATATATATATTTCAAATGGTGTTAAAAAATAAATATATTAACTTTTATTATATATTGATCATATATAATTTTAATACTAATTACCCTTTAGCTAAGTAATTATATAATATTATTTAAGCAAAAAATAATATATTATCAACTTTCTTAATTAAAAATAATTAATTATAAGTTTTATCATTTATTAAATAAGAAATTAAGATAATTAAGTTATAAATTTAACTATTATAGTTATTAGTTTAATATTATTTTGATATTTAAATAATGGGAATTTTTTGTGATTAAAAAAATAAACATTTTAATATATTAAATATAAAAATAAATATCAAAATAAAAATATAATATAAAATTAATAAATTGTTTAATTTATAATAACTTTTTGCTATATTTTTAGCAAAGTTTTAATATTTTAAAATAATTCTTTTAATTAAAAATTGAAATTTAATATTTCATAAACTAATAAAATTTTCTTGTAAAAATTTTCTTTTTTATAAATTAATTTTTTAATTACCTAAAACAATTCTAATCATATAAGTTATAATTGAAAAAATATATTATATATAGTAGTATTTTCTAGTTATTTTTAATTAAAAGGTTTTTTACAGATTTAACTCAATATATTTTGTAATTATTATACAAAAAATAATTATTTTTATATCTTATTAAGAATATTGATTAAAGATTGTTTTACTTGAAAAAACAATATAAAGAATATTATTAACTGATTTTTTTCTTTAAAAACTAAATAAAAATAATATATGCTATTATTATTTATAATAATAATTAATATTTATTTGTTATTAAAATATTTATTTGAAATAATTTATAAAAGAGGTTGATATATTTTAAATTTTTATTTGATTTATATTTTAGTAAAAAATTATATAAAAAGATTTAAGATTAATTAATTATAATAATTTATAATAAAATCTTTAGTTTCTAGCTATAATTTTATAAGTTTTATTTAATAATAGCTATTTTAAATTTTTTTAAGCTTTTATTAATTTATATAATATTTTTTTATATCTCTATTAATTGATTTAATTTAAACTTTAATAT
>JNEM01015175.1:0-17384 GCA_000697335.1 Conidiobolus incongruus B7586 | reverse complement strand
GAAGCATGATGGGCGTGTCAGGGTTGTTGGCAGCGATGGCAACAACTTGACGGATGGTTGAAACTGAACCAGGCTTAAATGCGAGATGCTTAATACCGGCAGCGCGGAATTGAGATACAATATCGGCGGCAACGTCAGGAGAAGGAACACCGGCACCAATACAGACACCTTCCATAGGGAAGCCTTCCTTACGCATTTGCTGAATGAGAGGGAATTGCATATTCCAAAGGAAAGCGTTAAGGAATAAACAGTTCATGGAGATACCCAAACCAGCGGGAACGTTGTCCATGATCATTTGAACCTTATCGCGAATCATCTTTTCAGCAAAGTGACCACCACCAGCAAGTTCGACGTGATAACCGGCGTTCATGACGGCACTGACAAACTCACCAGATACGGTAGATGGAGTCATACCAGCAACCATCAAAGGAGGCTTACCAAGAAGACGAGTCATAGGAGTGTCAACAAAAATGCGACCATCCTTAGCAGTCTTAACTAACTTGGGACGATATTCTTCAGCCCAGTTAGCGGAATAGCGAACAGCAGAGATGTCAGAATCGAATAAATCAGCCTTGTAAGAGAGCTGCTTGTTGGGACCAGTCAAGGAACCAGCAATAATAACTTGAACACCAGTACCTTGCTTATTACGGAAGGTCAAGCCACCGATACCAGAAGCACCACCAGGACCAAAGTCAATGATGTGAGTAAGACCTTGAACGTTAGTAGCCTTAGCCCAGTCAATGGGTTGGGTACAGATCATCTCAACTAGATCTTCAACAACTCTATCAGATTGTTGCAGATTCTTACCGTCGAAAGTGCTATAAACGGGGATCTTGATTTCAGCAGCAGGGAATTCAATTCCAAAATCTTTAACATCTTTGAAAATGGCAGCATTGGCATTCTTAAGGTATTCAGAGTGGTATGGATGGGTGATGGGAATAAATTTGGTGGAGAATTTAAGTTTTCTCTGACTGTGAGGGACTCTGGATTGATCAAGTCCAGTGGGAGCTTTGATCTTTCTAAGAGCAGTGTTAAGACCATACAAACTCTGAGGATGACCCACAAGATTGATGAATCTGGCGCCGTTTACCAAACTAATATAAATTTGACGATCTTCAGGTAAATGTTGATTGGTGCTTTCAACATACTTTTGAACTGTGGCTAAAGGCAAATTGACAACAGAAAGCATAACACTGGGGTTACCTTCGTTGTTGGCCAAGGAATCGCGTAAAATGGAAGGATTAAGAGTGACTTGAGGATAGCTTAAATGAGCTCTTCCACCAATGATGAAGAGTAAGGCCAATACCTTTTCAGAGTTCTCGAAGAAGGATTCTTCGGATGTGGATGAAGCTAAACAAACAGCAGAAATGATACCTTGACTGTGACCAGTAGCACCAACAAAGTGTTGACGGAATTGGTCAGGGGTCATACCCAATAGGCGCATGGTGAGATAGTAGTGACAGAGTTGTAATAAACCAATAGCCGGTAAGCTGACGGGACCCCAGATTAAGTATTGGGTGTCAGGACGTGATTCTGGGTTCTTGATCCAGTTGAGAATATCCAAAGTCTTGGGGTGAATGCTCTTACCCAATTCAGTCAAAGATAATTCCCTAATAACCTGGGACATTGATTCAACGTAGGGAGCAAGGATACTCTCATAGACGTTGTAAACTTCAACAAGTTCATCAAAATATTCTTCATTATTACCTTGACCACCAAATACAGCGAATAGGGAGGCTTTGTTATTTTTAACAGCTTTGAATAATGCTGAAGGAGCGTTTTCATATTTAGAAAGATCTATCTCAGTTTCTCGATTGAGAGAAGCTAAAGCAGTAAAATAAGCTTGAATGACTACATTGCGACCTTCGACGGGAAGATCACGGGTGGCGGCATGAACGTCATTTTTCTTTAAATATTTATCTCTCAAGTGCTCGAAAACAATTTGAACGAGAGGATAGAACGATTGGATATCGTCTTGATCGGCTCTCTCAGTAATGAATTTGAGAAAATGAGAAGTTAATTCAATTTTAGTCAAATCTTCAGTAACAACGGATTCGGGTAATCCGGCTTGAATGAATTCTTCACGAAGCTGTTCAGCTGAACCCCAGTGGTCGTTATTGATCAGAATGCTGATCTCTTTTTTGCCGACTCTAATGTGAAGGGGACGCTGGGAAGGAGTGAGACCGTGGAAACTAGGTTGACGAGAACGGACGGAAAATGACATTATTTATGAGATATTATTTAATCTGAATATACACACACAATAGGTTAGAATTAGTGATTTTGATTTAAATAATTTCAGCTTAGTTGACTAGTATACTTGGATTGCTGAAATGTTATTGGGATTGATTTGAATTTTTAAGTGATCAAAAAGAAATAACACACAAACTTCTTTCTGATTAAAATTTTAGTTCACACAACGAAAAGTTGTCCTATTGAATGGAAGTTCATGCATATTTATAACATAAGTGAAAATCGGCTAGTTACCCTTGTGGGACGTGTATCTATAGATGGATATAGTAATTGTCTTGTATTGAATTTAATGCTGTACTGAATTAGGGAAAATGGTGTTATTTTTATTAATTTATTGAATTAAAACCCAATTCCTGTCTAAATTCCAATACCTCGGTCGGAATTTTTGGTGACTTTGCTCAATGTTCCTAACAATCAATTGATTATTATTCGAGTGGAGTGAATCAAATCAACCAATCATACGTCAGCATATATTTCACACAAGCAAAATTGTAATTTTAACAACCAATCAACATTTATTTTGTTTGTTGTCATACCTGATTAACACCTTGAATAGAAGAACAGTGAAAAATACACGATTATCCTATCAGTATAACGGGTAAAATTACTGATGGCTTAGAATTCTCTAACTATTAATAACGGTTGAATCAAATCTGTTGTTGATTGTCTGATTAGATCAAGGAGTGATAAATATCTCATCTTCCTTCATCAATAGCTATCATCACTACACCATCATCATCATCATCATCATCATCATCATCATCATCAATTTATAATTTTGTCTTCTTTTTCTCACTAATAATTTAAATCGACTAGCCTAATACTTTTTATTCAATTATCCCAATATGTGGATTATGTCTTAATTTCGAATGATATCACCAGGATCTTAATCTTTCATTGCATTTCGAAACTTTAATTGCTTTGAGGACTTCAAATACCTCATTATTTATCAACGATAGGTTATTTTAATATTGTTTACCTATTCACAATTATCCTTTGATGAAATCTTTTATCGAATCTGCTAGATATGAATCAGTATAATTACCAAGTTCACATTGAAATAGATAATTGACACTAATTAATACTTCATTGGATCTCAGAATTTTTGAGGTGGCTTACATACTGTTGTATTCTGCCGGTGAATACCGAAATCCACAGCTAAGCCTCCCTTTAAAATTACTTACAACTACTGAAATTTCTCCAATACAAAACAAATTGAGAAAATTCTTTGAAGGATATATGATAAAAATCTATCATCAATTTGATCCCTTAAAACCCAGATTTTACCGAGGTCATTAACGTAATAAATAATCTAAAAATGATATTAAATTTAATGGATTGGTAAACTGCTTTAGTGGAAAATTTTGAGAAATTATTCTCACGTTTTTAGGTCCCATTACCCAATAATACTTTTAATCTAATTTTTTTAAACTTGATTCTTTGTTCATAATTATCAAAAATTGTTGATTTTAATTTAAATATTAATAAAAATCCTTACTTAATCTAGAATAAATTTATTACCTTGACACTAGATAATGTACATATAGATTAAATGATTTCACTATGATAAATAATTTTTAAGTTATTTTAATATTATAATTAATCACATTAATCTGTTATCAATCAATCAATGATACTATTTAAAAAATATATTAATTATACAAATCCCATGATTTTATTGTGCTCAATTATTATTATTATCCTAAATTTATATTTCTTAATTTTTGGGCTTATTAATAAAATGACTGAATAATTATTTTTATTAAATGCTAAAATTCTGGGAAAAAAAAAATAATTTTTAAAATAATTTAAAATTATCCAATGAACACTAACTACTACAATTTTTAATTTAATTAAGTGAATTGTTGAAATTTATATTGAATTTATTTCAATCTTTGAAGGAATAATTTAAAATCTTATTTTTAAATTAATTATAATATTCATTCTTAACTGGATTTTTTTTATTAAGCCACTAAATCGATTAATATCCTTAGAATTATTCATTCAACTCCTATTTATCAATTCAAATAATAATGGCTCTTCCCAATATTTATTTAGCAATGCTAAAGCTCAAATTGTAATATATAAAAAACACTTATATAGACATATTATTTAAGCTATGAGGAATATAAGCTATTTTGAAAAGATTTAACGAAAGAATACTTATTAGGATTAGCATCACCTCGCATGTATATTCAATGAATTAATACCAATTAAACAACAGATTATTTGAACCTCCTCAACTTACACTGTTCAGCTGTAGAATTATTGCTTATAATGGTACAGTAGCATAAGTTATTAATCTCTATTACAGTTCGAAACCTTAATTTATCTTTTTTCATAGTTATTTCGTAAATATTAAATATATAAGGTTAAGTAATATATATAAATTTTATATAATAATGAATTTAAATATTATATCTAATATATGTTATAATTAAAAACTTTTTTCATACATGATCACTATCTTTTAATTATTTTTATTATTAAAAATTGATTATAATTTGAATTTTTGATAGTATCAATTTGAAACCACTTTTTAATTGATTAATATTTTAATTTAATATAAATAATATAGCAAATAATATCTATAAATTGTCTTAATCTATTAATTATATTATTATTTAGTATGATATAATATTATAAAATTTTGATAACTATCTAATCAAAATTTAAATTAATAGAGAAAACATAAAACATAATAATTATTATTTTAATTAAAGTAAAAATTTATTAAATAATAATCAAAATTTTTTTCATAATATAATTCGATATGTTAATGAATATATATTCAGGTAATATTGATATGACAAATGTTTATAAATGAAGTTGTGTTCTTTATATAATTATCATTATTAAACTTAGATAAAATTCCATAGTATTATTAATATTATAAAATAAACTATTTTATAGACTTATAATCATTGGTTTTATTTTGTTTCTTTGTATCAACTCGAATTCGGATATAAAAAATCTATCAAAAAAATGTAATAAATCATTATTTGCTTTGATATATAAATTTATATAATTCATTATATTTTTGATTGATTTATCTTTATGATTATAGAATAGGTGCTGTATATTTACAATTTTATATTTGATTAAATAGTATTATTAATACAGTTATAAAACATTTAACAATAATGTAATTAAATTTTAATTTTGCAAGTTAAACTAATTTATATTTCTCAGTTAATTATCACATTCTCATTATTATTTCATTTTAAATTTCATGAATTGCCCATCTCAAATTTGTTTTTGTATTTCAATTCACTTCAATATAGTCATAAATTATTATTCTATTCACTCCATCTTTATTAAATTATCGCACTACAAAACTTCAATATAGTGTATTTCACATTAGGTAACAAACTACGTGTCAATTAACTAATCGATTCATATCATTAAAATATAAAGGTCATATTATTCCTAATTTTATTTAGGTTTAAATAGTATTGACAAATTGAGTTTAAATAGCTTTGTACTTTTATTTGGTGTAACAATTTTAAAATTCTCATTGTAATTGAAATTTGAAAGACTAATTAATTAATAGACTTAAGTAATCAGCTCAACCAATCAATTCAAATTATCAATTTATGAAATATCACTAATTTGTTATTGTATATATTTTTATTTTCCTAATATTAATACCTTGGATATTTATTACTCAACTATAAAATCTTTTTGTATTTTGATGGTTATAGTATTTTAGATTTAATTTAAAATTTTATATTTAATTAAATAATAACTAATTTTTCATCATAATTTTATATAACCAATGAAATATATATTGTTATTAAAAATAGTGTTGGGATTATATAAATTTGAAAATAATATATGATATTTAATAAAAAATTTTTTTATTTAATTATTAAAGTTAAATCCAATGTAAAATTAAATAATAAAGATAATTTTATTAATTTAAATAAATTATAATATTATAATATTTTTATTTAACACTAATAAATTCATTTATATTATATTCAAAATTATTAAAATATTTTACTAGTATTAAATTTTATATTTTTGACTTTGTTTAATTATTTTAGCAAAATCATTAGAATCTTAAATTGAATAAAATATATTAAAATTTTTCATTTAAATTGATAATTTAATCAAGCTTAGCATTCAAAAGCTTAATCAAATTATAATTTATTCTTTATATATGATATTTATAGATTCAATAATATTTCAAATTGAGATTTTTATTTTAAAAAATTAAAATATCTTAGATTTATATATATAACTTAAGTATAACAGGATCCTAATATAATGTAAAGGAAGTCTGAATAGTATTAAATAAAGTAATAAATTCAGAAAATTACTATATATTCATTTATTTATTTAATAAAATATTTAACAATATATAATATCAATAGGGATAATCTCAAACCTTGTGCAGTAATAATTAGTGATAATAAAGGATAATAGTTGAAATTAAGAGAAAGAGAGAGAAAGGATGTTTATTGAGCTAATTAATAATATTTTTAGAATAAAATAAAATTTTAATTTTATTACAGTATTAATTTCAATATAGAATTATATTAACAATTAAATTATAAAAAATTAAATAATTATGAAATTTTATAAGTAATTTGAAATCTCATTGTTCAATATTATTACATATTACTTACAAATTCAGTCAAAACTTTTATATTAAAAATAAACATATTATAAAGCATTAATATTATTATAAAATTTGTTTAATAAATTAGAAATAAAATAAAAATTTATTAAGGTATTAAATTGATATTAAAAAATGTTTTATTTAGAAAATACTTGTCCGTTTTAATTTGATAGATAAGTCAATATCACCTTTGAGTCAGAATGGATTTGTCAGTCCACAATTAAATGATGATCAATAATTCCTCTTATTAGAATGCATTCAATTCCTATGCCATTTGCTGAACAAATTGTTTAAACTCTGAAGTGACAACATTAAAGAGGAGGATTAATAAATCATTTCATAACAGATGTATAATAACAATATTTATTTACAAAATATATCACAAATAATTTTACTATCAATTTAATATCAAATTTAAATTTGACAATATATAATTTTGAATTTTAATAAATTATATAAAAATTTTTTTTCAATTATTAATAATAATTTAAAATTGCAAAAATAATGATATATATATATATATATATAATTTTAATAAATTTTATTTAGATATTAAATTATTAATTAATTAAAATTAAAAAAATAAATAATAATAATAATAATAAAATTGTTTTTTTAATAATAAAATATTTATAAATTTCTAATTAATAAAAAAAATTAATAATAATTTATAATTTAAAAGTATTAAATCTTTTTATAATTAAATTAATAAGAAATTTATATTATTTAATATCTAATAAAATTAAGATTTATAAATATTTTATTATATTAAAATTAAAGCTTTAATAATTTAATTAATTAAATAATTAATATTTATCAAATTCAATATTATTTAGAATTAATTCAAAGTTAAAAATAAATTAAAAATATTTAAATAAGATCCATTTTTAGTTATTAATTCCTATCGACAACATAAGAAATTTAATCACTTGTATCCATAGGATCGTTAATCTCTTCAGGATCAGGTAATTTACTTAAATCGAACTCTTTCAGCTGGGTACTAGATGCCGATACTTCACTAGTCTCAGCATTATCTTCTTTAAGGTCGTTATCAACATCCATTTTGGTTTCAGAATCTTCAATATTTTCCTTTTTTGGAGTTTCTGAGAGCTGGTTAGCGCTCTTGTGCCTTTGTGCGTGAATTTCAGCGATGTTGGCGTCCCAAGCACTATCCCTAGTGAAGCGTATATCAGCGACTAGAATTACCATCACGGGCTCGCCTTCACGGTCTTTGTAGTTGTCGACAAGGTTCATCAGCTTTTTGCTCCAGTTTTCAATGCCTGAGGTTACGGTGAACCAGATGCCTTGGTGTTTGATGTATTGGTTGGGAGTGTAGCTGCAAGAGAATAGCAAATCGCATTGATCGGGTCCAAGTTGTCTGTTCAAGTCGATATCCGGCTTGGGGGTGAATAAGTTGATCTTGAGTCCAAGGTTGTGGCCGCCCTTGAACCATATTGATACGTTAAGGTTGGTGAGTTGCTTGCGAAACTTGATTGTCCAGTGGTGGAATGACGGCAGATCGAAACCAGATAGCGTGGGTGACCCGATAACCTCAAGGACATTCGCAAGTGGCAGTTTATACTGAAGTTGACAGCTTACAGTTCCGTCATTATGATCTCTTTCATCATACATAATTAAAGTACCCAACGGAACAAAGTTGGGAGTAGTTTGAGTATGGTTAAGTCCATTCGTAGGAGCTATCGAAGACATGTTAGAAACCAGTTGGGGATGAGGCACCTGGGTATTTGTAACTGTATTCGTATTTGTTGAATTATTGGTATTATTTTCAGTTTGTTGTTCAAGAAATTCGACGTCTTCAGGTTGTAACAAGTCTAAAACCATTTCACCATCATTGTCATTATGATGTTTCTCTTGTGTATCTGTATCCATGAATTATAGTATTTATATATATATATGTCAAAATTAATAATTATTAGTAATTAAATGTTGAAATTATTGTTAATAATATTTTATGTAAATTGAGGGTTTGATAATTGAATAATGCATTTTTTAAATTTAATAGAATTTACTCATAACTTAGTATTAATCGATTTATTTAACATTTTAAATTATTATGGGATTATTATTATTTTTTATTTATTATTTAATTTAAAATTAATGTAAAATTTAAATTAATTATAACTAAAAAAATATTAATAATATAATATAATAAATAATTCTTTTATTTTATATGTAATAATTCAATGTCATTTACTTTCTTCATCACTCTTACCAACTCTCAAATTTCCAAGATTATTCTTTCTCCATTTAATAGGTAATTTAAAATATTTCAAATTAAGCAATATTGGGAAAAAGATCTGGATAAAATTCATCAAAATAGGCAGTACTTCAGTTATGAGATCTTGAACATAGTCCAAATACTTGAATTTAATTCGCTTGCGGATGAAATTGAATGCAACTGGTAAATTTGACATGATTAGAGTTCCTAAGGTCAGTGATAATGTAGGACATGATTTCATAAAAATTTTAATTTCGTTGGGGATATAACTTTGCAAGTTGAATTGATTTTGAGCTGTGCGAGATATTTGAGAGGTTGACGCGTAGTTATTAATTGCAATATCATCTCTGGAAATTTCTGTATCCATTTCGATTCGATCTTGACTATTTCGACTAGTTTGGATTTCTTTCATTTGTTCTTCACTGACCGTACTCGAGGAATTTGTGACATTATTAATATTGAGTTCTATAATATTGTAGTTGAAATTATACTTTCTTTTCAGTCGGTGACCATTTTTCCATTCCTGTTGTGGTTCCTCCTTAAGAGTGTCTGTTTTTGAGTCTGAGTCTAAACCGTAGTCTTTTTCATTCTGATATATTTCATTAACTAGTGTAAGCTCTCGATCCTTAAAAATTCTTTCACTTCTGATAGTTACAGAATCACTAGCACTATTCCACCTTTTCCCATCCCTACTCGTATCGTGATTGTTAGATCTCTCCCTAGCATTATTACCATATTCTTTATTGAGTCCAATCAACAAATTAGCAAACTGATAAGTTAAAATACCGAATAGACTGAATTTTAAAACTATAAAATTAAAAATATTCAACCAATTAGTACTTATAGGATCCCAAATGAAATTTAAAATAAATGATAAAACACTTCCCACAGATATACAACTCACCATACCATATCCCATTACTTTTAACTTGTTTTTAAATTGATATTTTACAAGATTTAATATCAGAATTAAGTTGAAATTGATATTCACTATTAGTTGATTAAAATTGGGTCGAAATGTAGTATTGATATATTTGAAAATACGATGATTAACCGGTAGTTTTTGAATTGATGGTATAATGATGTTAACTAAACCCGATACACTACCATTCCAGAAGATACACTTGTTCAAATGCTTTTCACCATCTGTTATCTGATCACCATTCTCATCATCATCATCAGATACTTCACGACTATTTGACAGTCTATCGAAACGCGCTTTCAACTTCATAAAGATGAGTAAAAATATATTGAATACTAAAGACCCCCCACTGAAAGTGACATCTAACCAAGTCTTCAACTGATTCAAAAACTGTAAAAGCTGATCGTCCGAATGCAATGCATGATAAACCTCAATACTGTTATTAATACCTTGGATAGTATAGTTCATTTAATCATAATTAAAACACAAAACTTTCACTTATATATAGTATATGATGTATTAGTTAAAAAATTTAACTAAAATTTATAATTAATTACAAAGTTTTTAAAGATTACTAAAATTGGGTTAATGTTCAATTTTCAAACTAACAAATAATTTACGATGTTTCAAATTATTAGAGGAATGTAATATTCATTTACTTAGATTGGTAAGTTGAATTAATACCTCAATTTCATATTTTATTATTAAGAATTTACTATTTGATAAATGAAGTTTTGATAATAGATTAATTTATATATCTATTAATTAATAATCAATATCCAATTTAAATCATCTATTAATAATATTATAATGAATTAATATATATCAATATAATGAATCTTATCAATCTTTATACCCAATACAAGATATTCCTATAATATCTAATCCTTATTATATTTTTGAAGTATTCTAAATAGATAAATTATGTATTCTAGATTGCTTAAGTTTTGAATTCATTTTAATTATAGTTAAATATATTTGATGATATTTTTTATGATTAGAATCATTATATCATATTAGAACTCTAAGAGTTTTAATAGGATTTAAAAGGCAATTAATTTTAAAAATTGTAAGAGTATACTCGACAATAGATTCTACCACTAGTACTTTTAAATCTTGGCAGTAGTTAAGTTTTATATCAAATGCTATTATGGGTTAATTAATTTATGTTATTAATATTGGAAATAGCTTTGATATAGTTATATTTAAAATATTATTACAAATTAAAAACAATATTTAATGAAAATATATAACTCTGATAAATGATTTGATAATGGTTTAACGTTATTATTAATTTAATAATAAACATTTTAATATTGAAAGGATGATAATATTAAAATAACTTTTAACATGTTTTAATCAATATAATAAATAATTTATTAATTATTGCTTCATATATTATTAACCAATATTAACCATAGTTTATTCAATTTTATAAAATTATTATAGTATTAAACTGTAACCAAATTTCCCAATTTATTTAATAGTATTCAATTTATAAATATCATATTTTGTAAAATGGAGATAAAAATTGTTTTAATAATTAAAAAATTTATCCAATTTATGATTTTTTAATATATTTTTAACTTATAAGTATTTATTCTTGAAAAAAAATGGAATGGTATATTGGATTTAGTCTATTATTAGCGAATAATATTTATTTAAAATGAAAATTGAAATTAATTGAATATATATCAAAATAAATAATAACTAAATATATAAAATATATTATAATTCATTATTTAAAACTTAAATATAATTTATAAATAAAATTTATTAATAATTTGAGATTGTTCATCTTTCATTATATAATAATGGTCAATATAAATAAACAAATATTTTTTAAACATTAATGTGAAAATTAATCATTTTTAATTTTGAATTTTGGTATAATTAATTCCTATTTATGTTTAATTGTAAATCATTAGCACAATGTAATGGTCTACATATTCATTTCAATAATATGAATTATACAATAAATAACCAGTCATTATATACTGTTTATTAAGCGGTTTTGGTTATAATTTTTCTCAACTTCACAAATACATTGCCATATTATAATGTTTACTATCTAAATATTAAAATAATTCTTATTTTGTAAATAATTTCAATGATTTAAAAATAAAATTATAAATAATTTATTTTTTTTCTTATATTTTATATATGACCAATAGCATTAAATACTTAATCTGAAAGTAATTAATATAACAATATTTTAATTTGCTCTAAAAATCAATATATTATTAAAAAATTGACAAGTTTGGCATATATGAGATCATTTGAATCCATCATTAATATTGATATTTTCACTTTAAATTAATTAATTTAATATTATTAAGTTTATGATTTAATGAAAATTTGATTGTGAGCTTGATTTTTAGAATAGAAATATATATATATATATATAATCAATGCAAAAATATTCTTATTTTTATAAAATTAATAATAATTTTTTATTAAATGTTAATAATTAGATCAATATTATAAATAATTGAACTAAAAATTAAATTATTATTTATAATATTAATTAATTCAAAAAAAAATTAATTAGTAAAATAGTGAAGTTAAAATTAATGTTAAAATTTAAAATAAATATTGATTGGTTTAAAAAAATATATTGAAGATTATAAAAATTACCAAAATATTATTAATAAATTACAATAATAATTAATATTTTAATAAAATTTTGATGTAAAGATTACAAATTCAAAGAAATGGATCAATTTGAATAAAGAGTATTTGAATTCACCCGACTAATGTTACTCAAATTGGACAAGTTCTCAGGAATGAAGATTAGAGAGGATTGAAAATAATTAGAAAGTTCTGTCCCGAGATAGAGATTGGGGACTTGGGCAAATTTGATGGAATAACATCATCAAGGGAATACTGTCCTCGTTAGTTTGTGCCATGGTTATGGGTATGTAGCCTCTTTTGGTAAAATTAGAACTGTTATCAGTTTGTGAAAATTAAATTATATGCATATCGTTTTGAATAAATGTATCGAATTTAATAATGAAATCAATAATAATACCTATATATCAAATATTTTAAATATTACCTACAATATTTTAAAATCTATATATTAAGTTAAACTGATATTGTGATTGAATGATTTGTTCTTTATATATGAGTACTTGGTAAATCAATTTATATACTTGAGATTTAGTAAGCTTGTTCGTGAACTTTTTGAGCTCTACCAGAAGGATCTGTAGAACAACCCCAGTCTTTACGGGGGATCCATCTTTCAACTGTTGTGGCAGCAGCAGGGTTGGGGAATAATTCGTCAAAGAGAGATCTGTACCAGAAGGCTTCTTTGGTATCGGGAGTGTCAACGGGCCATCTTTGAGCGGCAGTGGCGAATTCTTCGTCGGTGACTTCGATTTCAGCTCTGTCTCTGAGAGAATCAATCCAGCTGTAACCAACACCGTCTGAGAATTGTTCCTTTTGGCGCCAAAGGATATGTTCAGGGAGGTAGGGAGTTTCTTTGTCATCGAAAGCCTTACGTAAGATGTACTTTTCAATTCTACCAGGTTTGATAACCTTTTCTTCAGGATCGAGCTTCATAGCAAGGTCGAGGAAGTCAACATCCAAGAAGGGGACACGAGCTTCCAAACCCCAGGCCATAGTACTCTTGTTAGCTCTCAAACAATCAGCTAAGTGAAGCTTGGAAACACGAGAGACGGTTTCGTCGTGGAAAGATTTGGCATCAGGAGCTTGATGGAAGTAGAGGTAACCACCAAAAACTTCGTCAGAACCTTCACCACTTAAGACCATCTTGACACCCATAGCCTTGATCTTACGACTTAATAAGTACATGGGGGTACTGGCACGGATGGTGGTAACGTCATAGGTTTCCAAGTGATAGATAACATCTTTTAAGGCATCGTGACCTTCTTCAATGGTGAAGGTGAATTCGTGGTGACGAGTTCCAATGAATTTAGCAACTTCTCTGGCAGCCTTCAAGTCAGGAGCGTTGGGAAGACCAACAGAGAAGGAGTGGAGAGTGGGCCAGCCAGTGTAACTGGACTTGTCATCTTCAGGATCAGCTTTAGCGCGCTCAAGTTCTCTAACAGCAATACTGGCAATCAAACTAGAATCTAAACCACCTGATAATAAGACACCATAGGGAACTTCGGTCATGAGACGACGACGAACAGATTGTTCGAGGGATTCACGAAGGGCTTTAAGGTCAAGAGCTTCAGTAGGCTTGAAATCGTTTCCTAACCACCATTCGGGGTTGTAGTAGCGCTTGGGTTCACCAACTTTAGAGTCCAAAATGTGACCAGGAGGGAAGACGCTGATCTTATCGCAAGAGGATTGGAGTGACTTCATTTCAGAAGCGATAAATAAAGAGCTAGGGCTCTTGGTATCAAAACCTTGGTAAAGGGTGGTGATACCCATGGGGTCTCTGGCAACCAACCATCTATCTTGGGTCTTATCATATAAAGTAAAGGAGAACATACCTCTGAGTTGATGGACAAAATCAGCACCAAACTTCTTGTATAAATGGATGATCACTTCACAATCAGAGTGAGTTTGGTAAACAGTATCTTCAGGCAATAATTTTCTAAGTTCAAGGTGGTTGTAGATTTCACCGTTGACACATAAGATAATAGTGTTTTCAGCATCGACCAAGGGTTGGGCACCACTGTCTGAGATCTAATTAGTCTAACAGTTAATTAATATTACAATAATGCTTACCAACACCAACAATAGCCAAACGTTCGTGACAGAAGATATGCTTAATGTTCTTTTCGTGCTGGGGGTCGTAGACGACTTCACAACCGCTCCAATCGGGACCACGGTGACGGATCAACTTGGACTGACTTAAAGCAGTTCTTCTGATTTGTTCTGCAGAGGAGTTATCGTGGTTGGGAACGTTTAAGATACAAAAAATACCACACATTATAATGACTATATTGATATGCTGTAAAATGTGTGTGATGGACAATGACGGTATTTATATGGAAATTGGATCTATATGAAATTATACCTTTGATTTAAGGGACGTAAATATTCTCTCTAATCAATCTGGAATTATCCATTCAAAACCAATTTCAGGTTACACCTCAGTTGGATGAAGTGAGCATATCACTCGGATTCTAAAGTTGATATCATCCATTCTAAGTTCCTATCAAACTACGATTACTAAATTAGGAGGTAAAGATAACATTATTTTGTGATGCTTTACTTTATAAGTGGAAAAATGTGAAACGTTGCCTCTATTCACTTTGCCCAATTTTGATGAATAGTATAAACTCTAATTGATCTCTTTAGACTAGTGATTACAAGCATTAAATAGATAAATACAGTAATATTCGTATTCGTATTCAATTCTTTTTGATATATGTTTCAAGATATTTGATTAAATTCACTCATTAAATTTAGTAAAATATTTAATAATATTATCTAGGAAGTAAATGAAGATTTAAATTAAATAGATTGATGATAATCATTTTTTTTACATATGAAAGATTAAAATATCTAATAAATTTTTTAAACTCACTAGCATACATGTACTATATATGGAACTAATGTTATTTTTCTAAGATTTAGTCTTTTATTATTTTGTTTTAAGTATCAAAAATTGTAATATATATTTACCAATTTGATTGGCTACAGATATATCATCATTATTTGAAGGAAAAAAACAAAAATTCAACTAAATTAACGAAAGTTTCAAATTAATTAATATCACATCAAACTAATGCTGTTAGAGAGAATTTCTATACAAATATCATAAATAAACTCTTGAATAAATTATATTCTACCAAAATTGTTGTATAATCTTTAAGCTATTGGGAAGATTTGCTTATTGAAATTGAAATTACATTAGAAATAAATAGAATTAAACTTGATTTTTATTAAGGTCATAAGGAAACTATCATTAAATTTCTCGTTTGATCATTGATTTTGCTAATATGATGCTCTCATTGCCTTTTTTATAAATTAAACCAAGTAAATATATTCGATTGTTGATTTGGGCTTAATAATTTATATTAAAAACGTGAAGTTATGAAGTTGGCTATATTGATATATTAGATGTTAAATTTTACTCTATTTTTAAAAATCATTTTACAAAAATGAAAAAAAACTTAATTCAAACACAATATAACAATTTTTAATCACATTTTTTCAGTATATTAACTGATTTATATATTTATACAGCCATTGTTTTCAAGAGATTGTGAAAGTGATAAAAATTGTATACACATCGCTAGTAACTTTAATTAATTTCAAATTTCTATGTATATCAAAACCAAAATATAATTAATACTGATTTATTTTATAAAAATATTTATAAGAGTATACAATCAAATACATATTTAGTTTTGTATTTCATCATTATATTTATAAGTATATAAATAATATATTGAATTATTATACAAGTAAAATTGCTGAATAAATCATTCAATATTTAAAAATGCCTATTTTGAACCAATAAAAAATTTGAAAAATATTTTGTGTTTATACTCCAAATCCAGAATATTGTAAAGCAATTTGATAATTGAAGCATTATTTCATATTATTTTTATAATTATTTAAATTTAAATTTTGTTAGCTGGAATTGATAGAAAAGGTTTTTACATACGCCATCTCAAATAATTATTTTGCCTCACATTTTTTAAAAAGCATTTTTCGGAAAAAATGATAATGAGCCACATATGCAGTATTAGTAACACCCAACCTCAATACTATTTATTATTGCATTTTCCAAATATCAATTTAAAAAATCATTATGTTAAATCATTTTTTTTTCATTAATACCATTGATATTATATAGCTTAAAGCTTAATAAATATTAATGTTAAATTGGTAAATATTCATTAGTATATTATTTCTTAAAACTTTCACAAAATATTTTTAAATTATATATTAAATTTGTTTGTTATTTAAATTTTATATCAAACAGTCAATTATATATTGACTAGACTAATTTCAATTAAAATTTATAAAAATCACATCACTAATTCCCATATATTTATTTATATTATCATAATTTAATATAAAATGATATTATTCATATGAATTAATATATTATTTGTTAATCTATAATTATTATTTAATTTTATTATATTATAAATAATCAAAAACATTTATTACTAGACCACAATATATAAATTATAAAATAAAAGAATATTTCAGTTAATAATTAAGATTTAAATAGATATAAATCACCTTAATTATTAAAAATTATTTGGTTTTATAAATACTAATTAATACAAATATTAATTATAAAACATAGCTTTATAACCAAATATTGGGAAACGGTATTTTAACTCATTGTAGAAATAGTTAATTATATATTTTCAAATTTAATATTAATAATTCATTAAAAATAT
>JNEM01015174.1:0-15215 GCA_000697335.1 Conidiobolus incongruus B7586 | reverse complement strand
TATTATTAATAATATTAATAATAAATCAAAATTAATTATATTTAAAAAAATATTCAAATTATCAATTTATCAATTTAAATAATATATTCACAAAATAAAAAATATAAATATTTTTAAATATTATTTTGAGAAATTTTAATTAAACTGATTTTAATATATTTTGAATTAAAATATTAATAAATATAAATTTATTTAATTTTTTAAAATTAAAATAATAATGATAATTAATTTAAATATTTTTTTAGTTTATTATAAATAAATTGTATCAATGGACAGAATTTAATAATTTCAATTATATACCAAGTATTCAAACAAATATTAATAATACTTTGAATTTTTGATATTTATTATCTATAATATATTTTCAATTCAATGGTGAAATATATATTAAGTATTAATCATTCAATCTCTGGACATTGAACCAATATTTTGTTTAAAAACTTGATCTATTGAAAATAATATATATCTTAAATTAAACATAGAACTATATGATTTTATAATTTTTTCTAATGATATATACAAATATTAAGTTGTTTAGTGAATTAAATTTTAATTTTATAATCAATTAATGTTTCCAAAATATGTTAAATTGAATTTTACGCGTTATAATAATTTGATTGGTTAAAATATTAAATTAAGTTAACAAGTATAATTCCATTAATATTACTGGCTAATGAAATAAACCCATAATAAAAATTAACACGTTGATTAAATAAACTTTTACAAGTCTATTCTTCAATCTTAATCTAAATATTTATTAAACTACATAAAATGAGCGTTGTGAACTTGACAAGTGTACAAGTTTTAAATAATCAAGTTCTCTGTACTGAACCCTATCATTTTGAAATCGCTTTCGAATGTTTAGGCCAACTACAAAACGATTTAGAATTTCGTATCAGTTACGTCAAGCAATACGATAAATTAAATGAAGATTTAGTTTTGGATTCCTTTAACGTTGGTCCTGTGCCTATTGGATTAAATAAGTTTACGATCGAAGTTCCTGCTCCAGACTTCTCTCAAATCAACTCTACCGATATTGTTGATGTTACAGTTATTTATATCTCTTGCTTTTATCGAGATCAAGAATTCGTTAGATGTGGTTTTTATCAAAACAACTATTACGAATCTGAAGCACTTAGAAACGACCCTCCTTTGCAAATTGACTTTACTCAACTTAAGAGAGATTTGTTGGCCGAACGCCCTAAAGTAACCGTTTTCCCGATCAACTGGGATGAGCCTAATCCTGAATTACAAGTTCCTGATCAACCTGAAGCTGATCTCGATCAGTCCCAACAATATGTCACATTAAATGGCGATGATAATGAAATGGAAGCTGGAGATGATGACTTTGTTGATGAAGATGATGATGCTATGTCTGTTGAAGAAAATTAAAGACTACTATATCACATTTTATCAATAACGACCTTTTAATTATTTTTTTGATATTAGATTTTTCTAATTTTTTAATATATTTTATTCTATTATTTAGAGCTTTAAATATTCATTTACCAAATCAGCATTATTAGGTTCATATAATATAAGTTCATTTTTATAATATTGATTTCATTCCAAATTTTTATTATTTAATACTCTTCTTTAAATCTTGATTGTTAATCTCTTAGCTTTATCTCTAATTATATTTAATTACAATATTTAATTAATCTGAAAATATAAATAGATATTAATCAATTTCAGAGATTTTATAATTATTCAAATAATACATAAAAATTATAGTTGATAATATAAATTTTATTTATATTTAAATTGTTTTTATTAAAATTTTGCTATATTCTAGACAAAATTAAGTATATGGACCAAGACGGATGGCTATATGTTTTCTAATAATCAATCATAGCTTATATATTACAAACTTATTGTAAAAATATTATAATTATATAAATTTATTATCCATTTAAATAGATTTCATAATAAATACAAAATTTGACCTTGATTTTGAATATGACATTTATTTTAAATTAACACAATTGACATCATCAACTTTTTGTACTCAATTAAAATACATGATATTTAAATTTATTCAACATACTAAAGTTAAAAATCATTCAATTATAGTTAACTATATTAATTATCGCTATTTACATAAAATGTCTGGTACCTTTACAACTATTTCGCCTATTAACCAGTCACCAATTATTACTAAATCATTCAATACTATTCATGAATTTAACGAAGCCATTCAAAATGCTCAAAATACTTTTCAAACTTGGAAACTAACCAAAATACAAGATAGAATAAACATTTTAAAAAGATTTTCCCAACTTTGTAAAGCCAAAAGAGAAGACTGGGCTAAGGAACTGGTGTTACAAATTGGAAGGTAATTAATATTTGAAAAATAGTATTTTAAGATAGATTTTATTAAACCATTCTATAGACCTATATCGCAAACCGAATGGGAATTGGGTTATATCAATGATCAAGTGAATTTCCTTAGTGAATTAGCTTTGAAAAAACTTGATCCCATACAATTGAATAAAGATGCCAATAACTTACGTCGAATTCAAAGAGAGCCCTTAGGAGTAGGTTTGTTAATATCTCCTTGGAATTACCCTTATAATACAACTCTATGCTGCTTAATTCCTAGTCTTTTAGCTGGAAATACCATACTTTTGAAACCAAGTCCTCAGAGTCCATTAACAGCTGACAGTATTTTAAATACTTTAACTGAAGCTGGATTGCCAGAAAATGTAGTTCAAATTGTTCACTTAAATGAAGAAGGATTTAAACACGCTATAGCTCATCCTCAAGTCGATTATATCAATTTTACAGGATCTGTCGCCAATGGAACTTTAATTCAGCAACTTAGTAATCCTGAAAAATTTATTAATATGAATCTGGAGCTGGGAGGTAAAGATGGGTTTTACTTTGCTGAAGATGCTGATATAGAAACCTATGCACCAGTCGCTATCCGTGGTGCCACCGATGCCAATGGCCAAAGTTGCTCCAGTGTTGAAAGGATCTACGTTCATGAATCCATCTATGATCAATTCTTATTGATTGCTAAGAAGACGGTTGAATCGTTAAAACTTGGTGACCCCAACTTACCTGAAACCGATGTTGGTCCAGTAATTTCTTTAAAGTCCGCTGAGTTTATTAAGAGTCAAATTAATGAAGCAATCGAAAAAGGTGCAAAACATCTTGTTGACCCGAGTTACTTTGCTCATAACATCAAAGGACCCAACTACATTCCACCCCAAGTTTTAATTGACTGTAACCATACCATGTCTCTGATGACACATGAAACCTTTGGACCAATCGTAGGCGTAATGAAAGTGAAGAATGATGAAGAGGCGATTCAACTAATCAATGATAGCGAATATGGATTGACAGGCGGTATCTTTACCCAAAACAAAGAAAGAGCTGAAAAATTCTTATCACAGTTACAAGTTGGAACTGCCTTATGCAATACATGCAATGATACCGAATACTATCTTCCCTGGACAGGTACCAAAAAGAGTGGCAATGGTGTTTCCATGTCGGAATTTGCTTTTGACAAAGTCACTCGTTTGAAGGCATACATGCTCAATTTTTAATCAAATTATATCAATATTTCATTAAATATTTTTAAAGGATATTTTTTTTAATCTTCATTTGCTTAGTTATTTTATCATGTTGATATTTTATATATGAAATATAGGGAATTCCACTAAATTATTTAGCAATATATTCAGAGTGAAATTAAATGAATGATCTAAAAATTACATTTAAATAATATTTTAAATTTAGACAATAGTATCAATCTTCAGTTTTTACTTGAAATAAATTCGTACCGATTATTTGATAAACTTGAAAAAAATGAATATAATTTACTTTAATTTAATCATCTATATTCACAAAACACTATCAATATTAAAAATATTTAATTAATCCTAAATTGCAAAATATCCAAAATTTTGAATAATAATAAAGACGTGAATAGTGGAATAAAAATAATATATAAATAACCAATTAGCCATTTCACATCTTTGATTATATATCATTTTTAATTGAAAATATATGGATAAATTCTTTTTAATAATTTAAATTATTAACCCTTTATTTCATGCATTCAGTAAGAAAAATTAATCAATGATATTAAGAATAAAATCTGTGCTGTCTTAGCACTTGATTGAATTTAAATTTTATATTTCAAAGAATATGTTGTTTTGTGATATATTGGGTTTTTAATATATAAATAGCGAAATGAATTTTCAAGTCATTGGAACGATTCAATAGAGTAAAAAAGATGTAGGGTATAAACTCCCCTATATTGTACAAAAATATGTCTTGAAATAAAATATAAATCCTCAAAAAAGTATCGAATAATATGTATATCAATATTAATATATACCTTGGAATAGGGTTTAAATGATTTTATCAAGATTTATATTTGATTCAATCGCAATTTTTTTGTTCAATATTGGGAAGTTAATTCTGTATACTGATATTACAATTTTATATTAACTATCTTTTACAAGATCTAATATATTTTCTAAATATGAATGCACATTTAAAAACATAATCCGTGGTCTTCACATAATATAGGAATTAGTTATATATGTTATTAACTGTACTTGTAAATTATTGCCATATAAATAATTGTATTCATTTCAAAAATTGTAGAAATCAACAAAATCAAAACTTAAAATATGGTGAATGAACTGCCATAATAATGAACTGATTTATATAATATGAACTAGTTATTAAAATAGATAATGTCCTTATAAATTTTTTATTCCGAAAAATACATACTAATATCGACTATAAAATAGTACCTAGATAAATTTTGATATTAATATTGATTCAGATCTGTTAAATTAAAAAAGGTTCCTTTGAGAATAACATGGAAATATAAACCCATTTATGGGAAAAAAATGTTTTGTTGCACTAATGATCACGCATTTAAATTTTTAATTAATACCATTTAGTTTTGACTATTTTAATAATTAATTATTCAAATTAATAGGTTATTTGAAAAATAACATTTACTCAGGTAATAAGAATAATTATTCCAACTTTTTCAGCAAATTCATTGATAAACACCAAGGTTATTAGTAATGTGTAAATAAAAAGGTATTTTCTCTGACAAGCGTTTGGAATACAATGACTTTTAAATATGTTGATACAGGATTTTGCTTTGGATTGATGGTTATACATATCCAATGACATTATTTAATAATATATTCAAAAAATAAGTATACTAGTCTATTTCATATATTACGTTATATCTTCACCAAAAATAATGTTTTTGATTGTTATCAAATGCCAATATGTAAATTATCCATTGATGCATTTAGAATTACACTCTTTATCAAAATAGCCCAAATTTTTCATATCATTATTCATACTATCAAATTATTAGTCAATAGTAATAATGAATTATTGATACAGACTATGGAATATATTAGATCTGGTTTAAAACTTATTAAATAACTTCTTTTTTAATAATTACTATAAATTGGAATTTAATTAGTTATTTTATTTTGTCAATATAATATAATACAATCGTTTTGACTATTGTTTAAACTAATATTTAAAATCAAATATTTTCAATTTGTTTTTAATTATATCAAACTAATGAACTGACCTACAATTACTAGGATAAAATTATGCTCTAGTTATTAATTTACACTTAATAGTCTAAAAATAAGAATATATAGGGTTAATTGATTTCTTTGTATTAATAAATATAAAAATGATTTATATAATATGCTTTATATTGCTCTGTTTATAAAATGTATAATATTTTATCAATCTTTTTGGCTATTAACAAAATCAATAGATGAATGCCCAGATTTTTATTTTTGAATTAAGAATAATCTTAAATAAAGGAAAATTCAATAATAATTATATTATGCAAAATTTAGAACATATTATTTATTATTAAATCAATTAGAATTATAGAGTAATCCTTATAGATATATCTTTTTAGAATCTTCACCATCCCATTGGTCCAAAGTTTTTCGAATATTCTAATCCCATCAATCTTTGTAATTCTTTCATGAGAAATAATTTATAATTTGACTAGTGTATTTTTGGTTCTCATAGATATATGAACATAGTACAAAAGGTTAATCATTTTATCAATTGCTAATAATTGAATAAATTCACTTTGAAACACATAAAATCAAGTACTACATCAAAATCTACTCTGATACAATAACATTTTATTTGTGTAAGATGCATTAAATTAACCAAAATAATCGAATTCAGCAGTTCAACATGAATTTATAAATTAAAAACCACTAAACTTGAGCATAATTTGATACAAAGTAATAATTTTTGGATTTCAAAACAGCATTCATTTTAATGAAAATTTGGAAGAAATTACCTGATTGAGATAGTTGGATTTGATTGGCTGATAAATCCAGGTAGTTTAGAATTTGACAATGATTAAATTGGAGAATGGGATAAATCATGCAAAAGAATAAAACTTAGATAAAGATTGTGATTGATGATGGCTGTGGTACGGTATTGCTTGATAATAAAGGGTAATACTGTTGTTAATATATAAACATTGCATCTCAAATTGATGGTATCTATAGCCATACACCACCAATTAAAGTTGAGAATATTAACTAAATCAAGTGAAAAAGCCATAAAAGCAATTGGAATCGGAGATATTTTTATTATTTAATTTGATACAATAAAAAAGTTTATTTAATGGAGAATGAAAGAACAATAAAGCAGCTCCACATGATGTCCAATCTGTTTAAATTGATTCCACCCATCCTATAAAAGTAATTAAACCGGATAAAGACAGTGATTTAATCATTGCGAAATAGGAAGGTGCTCTGAAGATCAATTTAGCATCAATCAGGTACATTCGTCACTCTAAAACAAAAAATATCATTTGACCAAATATACTACAGTGAATATTCCCATACAAAATCACATTAACCTAATGAATCCAACCATATTACTATCACCCACTCCATTGCCATATATGTTGATAATCTAATTCTCATATTTAGGGATGGAATGCCACTAATGGCCCAAGCATATTCCACACTAATTAAGCTTCATTCTAGTCCCACCCACACCCATCATTCAATTCAGTCTATTTTGTATCATCATCCTACTGCGGTGACAAATTTCATCATTTTAATTCTAATTTTCTCAATCAGTCGTTGCTTTTGTTTCTTACTTCTACATCCTCACTGTCTTAAGTATTGACCAACCGTCAATTCTCAATTAATATCCAACTGCCTTCAGGTGAGTTTTTTAACTTTACCTATCTACTCTTTGTTACTCTATTTCCTTTCTCTGTGTTCTCAATTTCGTGATTCATTTCCATGTTTCCTTCTTGAACATTCTCAGATTGATACTTTATAATTCAATTTAGTTCACATCTTTTGTTACATTATTACTTCTCTGTATCATCTCAACTAATTGTCATTTCTAGCTTGTGCGATTTCTTTTTAGTCTTTTTCCAAAATTTCAGCTAATCATAAAATGACCACTCCTGGGCCGCAAGGCTCAATGGCTCCTCCACATGGAAATGATTCCAATCCATCTCAAGGTCCCCCTTTCAATTCTGGAAATCCTTCTCATCCTCAGCCACCTCCAGGTGGCTCTGGCAACCAAAATTCCAGTTTGTCATCTACACTGACCAGTCTCAATGAACAGATTTGGGTACAATTTGGTATTATTTATTCTTAAAAACACTTTCGGACTTTATTTAACTTTTACTATTAAGGTACTTCTTTCGAATTGGCTCAAGAGTTTGACAAAGCTATCAATGCTTACGAACAGGCTTTGCGCCATAATCCCTACTCTACTAACGCTCTCCAAAAGATTGCGATGCTTTATCGCTCCAGAGAATGCTATGATAAAGCGGTCGAATATTTCCAACGCTTACTTGCTATTAACAAATCTAATGGAGAAGCTTGGGGTTGTTTGGGTCACAGTTATTTAATGATGGATGACCTTCCCAAAGCTTATGCCGCTTACCAACAAGCTTTACATTTCTCCGAGGAAAATGAACCTAGACTTTGGTATGGTATTGGTATTTTATATGATCGTTACGGATCTTTAGAGCATGCCGAATCTGCTTTCTCTTCTGTAATTCAAGGGGATCCTAATTTTGACAAAGCAAATGAAATTTACTTCCGCTTAGGAATCATTTACAAAAACCAAAACAAATTGGATCTAAGTCTTCAGGTATTTAAATTGCCTTTGGATACTTTATAGAAATACTCATTGTCATTCTCTCATTTTAGTGTTTTAGATACATCTTAAATTCCCCTCCTAAACCTCTTACCGAGGTCGATATATGGTTCCAAATAGGTCACGTTTACGAACACCAAAGAGAAGTAATCATTAGCCTTAATTTTATTATTAATATTATTCACAGTGTTTATTTAGTATGAATTGGCTAAAGAAGCTTATGAGAGAGTTATTCAAGAAAATCCTTCTCATGCCAAGGTTTTACAACAACTTGGGTGGCTACATCAACAACAGAATACCTCATTCTATAACCAAGAGCACGCAATTACCTTATTAAATAGATCTTTAGATTCAGGTAATTTCTCTTTAATATTTATTCAAGCAATCATTTAATAACATAATTTATGCTCTATAGATCCTTCTGATGCCCAAACTTGGTATTTACTTGGAAGATGCTACATGTCTCAACAAAAGTTTGATAAAGCATATGAGGCTTATCAACAAGCTGTTTATCGTGATGGCAGAAATCCTACTTTTTGGTGTAGTATTGGTGTTTTGTATTACCAGATTAATCAATTTAGAGATGCTTTAGATGCTTACAGTAGAGCTATCAGACTAAACCCATATATTAGTGAAGTTTGGTAAGATTTTATTATTTCATTATAAATTTTCTAATCATTGACTATTTCAACAGGTATGATTTGGGAACTCTCTATGAGTCTTGTAATAACCAAATAAACGATGCCATCGATGCCTATCAGAGAGCATCTGATCTTGATCCTTCTAATCCTCATATTAAACAAAGATTAGCTGCTTTACGTAATAGTCAAGCTGGTGGTGGTAATGGTGGTGAAGGTCTTGGTAATGAAAATGGTGTCAATCCTCTTCCTCCAGTAAGTTTTTTAATGGTATGCATAATGATCTATTACTAAGCATAATACTAGGGTCCTCAAGGTCCTCCTCCTGGTGTTCAGAGCTATCCCAGCCACATTCCTGATAACTCTAAAAATATTCCACCTCCATTAGTAAGTTTCTTCTCGTATATATACTTATTTGATTTATCCTAACTTTCTTTTAGCGTCGCTTCAACGGAGAGCTTCCACCTCCAGGACCAGGAAATATTGCTGATCCTCCTTCCAAAATAAGCCAAAACAACCCATTCGCCAAATCACAATATGGTCCTCCTGGTCATCACAGAGATGATGATCCCAGATTGGCTGACTCTGGTCCCCCATCCCGACCAGATTTACCTCGAATGGCAAGCCCCCATCCCATGGATCACCCTTATGGATCAGGAATGCCACCTGATCAAAGGATGCGCTCAATGAAACCTGATCCTTTAGCTCCTATGGCACCACCTGTATCTGACGGTCGTAAGATGTCAATTCCTATCAATATGACCGGTCGCCATCCAAATCCTCCTCCACATCATAATAGTTCTCTTCCTCCACCCCGAGGTAATCCTGATTATCCACCTTATCCAGGACAAGAGTCATCTCATCACCATTCTCGCCTTGGACACCCTCCTCCAAGGGGTGATTTTGATGAATATTCCCGTAGCACTCCTTACTCCAGTCGTCCTCATCCTCATCCTGAATCTGGATATCCTGGTGAACCGAATCCCCCTTATCCTCATCATCCCATTATATCAGATCCAAGAAGGTCTTCAACTGTAGGTTCTAGAGGTGTTCCTCCTTCTCATCCTGGCCATGAAGAATATGGTCATCATTCTTCTATGCATTTACCAGATATTAGATCGATGGATCGTCAAGGAAAGCCATCAAGTTCCGCTCCTTGGTCTCATTCAAGTGCCATGGGACATGGAGGTGACCATCACTATTCCAATAGACCTGAAGTATCTCCCAAATCTATGATTCCTCCTCCGCATAGACCACCTACCCGCCACGTTGATGATGATTATGACAGAGCTGTAAATGCTCTTGTCAGTATTAGGGGACAGTCTGGTAAAATGCAACCTCCAAGACGCTCACCATCTGCTAAACCTAGTGACCCACATTTAAAATCACACCCAAGTAAGCCAATGTCCATGGGATCCAATTTAAGCCCTGCTACTCACAGCCGTCGTGCTACTCCTTTACCATCACACCCTGGTCCTTATCACACCAAACCAGGTAACGATGGTAGTGAGCCACCAAATCTTCCACCATCTCAACCCTAAAGTTGGAAATACCAATCTAGCATAGTGAAATCATGGGAATTTTAATTTAATTTTTTCAACTTTTTATATTAAGAATTTAATCTTGCTTGTTTCCCGCATTCAGTAAATACAAAATCTACTACAAGGTTTTCAATAATAAAAACTGTATCATTTTATAAAATATATTTAAATATAATTATAATAATTATATTTATAATTCTTTTTGTCACATACTAAACATTATGAATATTGGTAGTTTGAATTATTTTTACTTGATTTTAGGGATAAATTGATTTAGTATTAAATTTGTAGTGTGTATTTAATGGACATCAAAATTTCCAAAGTCAATAATTTTAATTAATTTTCATTCTGACACCAAATTCAAAAAAATCTTGTATAAACTTGAATTCCTTTTCAAATAAACAAGTTCCAATGAACGTATTATTATATCAATTAATATTAAAATCAATTGAAAAATGAATACTTAGAATTTTTAGTTAATATTTAACTATTGGTGTAGATTTAGTAACATAAATGCTCATTGCATTGCTATTGTTAGCAAATAGCTAATAATAAAGCTGATAGCGGTGAAGATACAAAATGATGTTTGATTCGATCAATGTACTAATCAGTTTCCAATCTGTATTCACGTTGTACAACTCCATTGAGAGTAATTGGAGCAAAAAGAATCTGAAAATAGATGGGAAGAACGGACAATGATATTTTAACAAACATTTGATATTCTGATTTGTTGAATACGGCTCAAGATTAATCATGGTTATTGTTAATTGATGAGGAATATTATTTATCAGATTATATCATTAAGCTAAACTATCAAAAATTAATTAAAAATTTAATCTTTGATATATTGTTAGCTTAATTTATGAAGTTTATTCATTTTATGAATATCATACTGTTTACCAATGAGCATTATATATATTATTATAAATACTATCATCTTTTTAATAAAATCATCTTAAAGATAACAAATGTATTATTTCATCATTACTAATAGTTTTGTAATTTTAACAAGTTAATCTTATTTGACGTAAGTGTTTCAATTTGAAAATTAGAACTTATCCATTGTATTATTTTGATTGGATCAAATATTCAATTTTTTTTATTTAAATTAATGAGAAAATCCATAATAAAAATAACACTAATGATTTTTATATTAAAAATGTTGGCTAATTAATTTCAAGTTGTTAAAAAACTGGATAAATATAAATAGCTCTTCTATCTTCACACTAATTAGAAAATTTTTTTAAATCAAATGAGATGAATATATATTATATAATATATTAAAATTAGTTATTATCACTTGTATTAAAATAAACTATACCTTAATGTTTAAACTATATAAAGATTGTAATCACCAAAAATGAAATTGGTAACACAATTTTAGTATTTGATCATTATAAAACTTATTGATTAAATAGGGTGAAATGTGCTAGAATATAGAAAGATTATCATTATAATATGATATTTTTATAAATTATCCTTGATAATATTGTAAATAGTATTGAAACCATTTATCCTTCGATTAGTAACAAAGTTATTTTATCCTAATACAAATTTCATTCCTAGTCACCCCTGAAATCGAATTATGAGGGGTTTAGATATTAAATCAAATGGATTGTTCTAGTATATAGAAAACCATATTTTTAAATAGATTCAATTATGATATTGGCTATATATACTATATCTTTAATATGTCATAAAATCTATAATATTGCTTCAAAAAATATATAAGGAGGATAATAATTTATCAAATTTTTTTATATCTGAAGTTATTTTGGGTTGTGAAAATTGAATTAAAAAGGCGTGAATATTAGTAAGAATAATTAATTACCAATTTGAGTTAAGTTAAAAAAACAATCTAATCAATATAATTATATAGTGAAAAGTCCTATTTAACCTAGTTAATAATGGGGTAAGAAAATGGTTAAATAGATTTTCAAAAAACTAAATTTAACTCTAACTTGTTTTAGAATAATTAATTTTATAAAGTTAATTAGATTTATCTATTTACATAAATATTTAAGTTTAGTTATAAATCAAAGTATTATTCTGTTACAAGTTTATGCTTAATAACCAAGTATTCATTTAACATTCTTTTAAGTTTAATATTATTCGCAAATTTTTCTTGTTAAATTGCGATATTGCATTTTCAATAACTAAGTCTTATTTGTAATAATAATAATGTGTCACTTTATTGCTTATTCACAATTAAAAGTAATAAAGCATTAAACAACTTGAATGATGATTGATTTAATATAATTTTCATATTTTTTTTTAAAAAAATTAATATATTATATTTAATTTAAAAAACACATTCAAATTATCATTAGTAAAATATTTAATTCAATCTTTAAATAAGATTATATGACTAAATGAAATAATTCAAAATCATATAAAACTGATTGAATAAATTGTGTATGACTGAAATGAAAGCTCAAAATAAATATTAAAACTACTAAAATATTATAAGTAAAAATTAGAAAAACATGCTGAATCAGTTAATCAATCTAAATATTTAGTTATATTAAAAAATTAGAAAAGATTGAAAAATGCAAAATATACCTTGTGAATTAGTACCAATACCACCTTGAGATTCAGTAATTGAAGATATTGTTAATAGCTCTTCTTGCAATGGAAGTCATTGGAATGATTTAATAGGTGATCTATGCTTATTAAAGTTAGATCAATTGAAAACTAACCAAGATTGATTCTGATTATTTCTTGTGGTCATAATATGTGAAGATAGAATCTTCTAATAAATGATTAATCTTAAACGTGTATATATAATGAATTGTATTTATTCTAAAATCGCTCTCGAGAGTATAAATATTTATTGTGCCATCATCAGAACAAAAAGCAAATATATCATTTAGCAGCAAAAACGATCATAATTGGTTAGCTTGGTAGTGATGCTTGAGAATGGGAAATATGGGATATGACTAAATTGAAAATGAGTAACATATAAAAATCAATTCTGCTATATTAAAGGTTGCCAATAGTTGCTTTTTTGTTTGCAAGTATCCCAAACTTAGAAAATATGTTCTGAGACACCAATTAATAAATACTGCTTATCGAAGGGATGGGAATCAATAAAATGGATAGGGATATCGTGTATTTCAGAATTCTGAAAATATATTAGATTAATTTCGAATATATGTGATAATTGAAGTTAAAATTCGCGCGATTTACATCCTAGTATCACAAGGAAACAACTATGATCATACCACCACATCATAGATCATATGTCGTTGAACGCGTGAAAAATTGAAATTAGGATATCAAATGATTTTATTACACCTACATGATCAAACAGTACTCTTATTTTGGCTAAAGGAATTGAATGTGAAACTAGAGTCCAGACATTTATTAATCAATCAATCGAATTAAATATATAGTTTTGCTATTATTGTTTTTATTGGGTACAGAGGTAGACTCAAAAAAGCTATAATTTCACCATAACCTAAATGTTTTGGTTATTTATAAGCTAATAGCTGAATAATATATATATATATATATATATATATTACCAATAAATGCTTTTTTCAAATCACGAATACTAACAGCTTTTGTAGGAGCTAAATTATCACATTTAAGACTACTAAATAATTAGCTAAAAAATCATCAAGTGTAATGAGATTTATATTTTAGAATTCTGGTTTAGACTGGACTTCATAAAATTCACTTAAAGCTTTGTTAACATATACTATGTTAATCGAAAATACTGATATAATCTGATCTTTTTCTATTCTAAATATATTTTCAATAATCTTACAAAGTATTTAAGCTGACAAGTGGGTTTTGTGTAGAAAATTTATGGTGAAAAGACTTTAGAGATTGATTTAGTATATAGTAATAGAGTAGTTTGATAATGAATGATATATTTCATCAATTTCAATTCCCATTAGCCCAATTTTCTTTGTTTTGTTAATAGATTCTATAGTAATTCTGATGTTTGATGATTAAGATGGTAGACAAATAAAATTGGATACTGGATGTATTTGAGGAGTTTTATTCTCTAGGTTATATATGCTAAAAAGTATGCTAGTATAAGACATATCAAGAGAATATACTATAATTACTCAATAATAAGGGAATGTGAAAAGAATCTTTATCTTAAACCTACAAAAAATAGATACAAAATAGTTGAATAAATATAATATTAATAGCTCTCCTTAAAAAGGTCAGGAAAATAATCGCAAATTATTTAATTTTTGGTGATTATAGTCAATTTTTAGGTGTGGATATATTTATAATTAGAATGAAGATGGTTAATCCAATTTTTGCAATATTTATATTAGAATAATATTATTGGTTTTAATTTAGATTTGTTATTTGAATGTCAAAAATTATAATATAAGTTTGATTTATTTTATTATTAACTTGTTTTAAATATTGAATATATTTTTATAATTTAAATAATAATTTTTTTAATTAAAGTTTGAAATTTAATAAAATATATATTATTTTAATTTGATTATAAGAATATTTTATTTAATTAGCTTATTTTACTATAATTTAAACTAGTTATTATTATATGGTTTATATTTTAATAAATATATAAAATATGGTAATTTTTTTTAGTTTATTAAAAAAACTTTTCAAATTATAATTATATATTTTTAATAAAAAATTTAATTAAAAATTATTTAATTTAATAAATATAAAACCTATTAAAGGTTAATTTTTTAAATACTAAATAAAAAATTTATATATTATTATAATTTATTAAAATAATTAAAATTTATTTACAAATATAAAGTTTGGTTAATAATATTTATAAATTAATTTATTTGGAAATTTTATTTTATTTGTTAATAAAAAAATATATATAAAATTTAAAATTTATTAATTATAATCATTTATTATAAAA
>JNEM01015173.1:0-13206 GCA_000697335.1 Conidiobolus incongruus B7586 | reverse complement strand
TAATATTTTAATTAATTCTAATTTAAATAAGTTTATATTAAATTATGTAATTAATATAATTTTTTTATTTATAATATAATATATAAGGTTAAATTCAATTAATTATAAATTGATATATTAAAACTAAAAATATACTTAAAATAAGTTATAAATTTGCAAGTTTTAATATTAATAGAAAAATTAATATCTAGTATATTTATCTTTTGTTTTTTAACTTTTTTAAGTTTATAGGGTATAAAGTCAACTAGTTTCTTATATTAAGCAAAATTGATATTATTCTAAGCTTCTTAAATATACTCTTAAAATTGATTTAAATTTTTTGCTAAAGGGAAAGATTTAATTGATTTTTTTAGTTAATCTTAAAAATTTTTAATTAAGTTAAGAAATTAAGGAAATTATTTCATAATAATTATTTTCTTATTTTTAAGCTATTTAATAATAGAATTTATAATATAATAAAAGGTATTATCTTGTTAAGAAATAATATTTAATTTATTTAACCTATATTACTTAATAATTTTTTTAATTTATTGTTTAAAATACTTTAGTATATTTTAATATTAATTCCCTTATTAACTTTATAAAGATATTTTACACCTAAAGATAATATATATCCTTAAACTATAATTAACCTATTATTATATTTTTGGGTTATAATAATATAATAGTTATAAAATAGTTTTTAATTTTTTTTAAAATATTTAGTTCTTTTAATAGATTTATTAAAATATATCTTTATTTTATTAAACTAAATAACTTTATTTTAATTAGTTTTAATTCAACTTTAGTGTTGGTATTTAAACTCCTACTTAACTTTATAATAAGATTTTTTTTAATTAAAGATATTTTTTCTTAAAATGTAAGTAATATTTATTCAAATATAAAATATATATAATATTATCTTAAATTTAAAAAAATTAGAATTTTTTTTAATTTCTGATTATTTTAATATATTATTAATTTGAAATAAATAAATATATATAAAGTTAATAAAAAATTATATATTTTTAATATATATATATACACTAACTTGCAAAAGTAAGTTATAAAATCAAAAACACTTATATTTTTACTAATAACTTGATTAATAATTAATAAAATAAATCTAAATTGAATAATTAAAATCTATTATATTTATTAATTATATATATTATAAAATAATAATCTTTAGTTATTAATTAATTAAAATATAAACCTTTAAATTTTACCTAGGATAAATTATAAATTTATAGATTTTTAGTGATAAAAAAAATTAAAACTTAATATATTTATCTTTAACTTTTCTAATTTCTTTAAGTTTGTAGGGTATAAAATCAACTAACTTATACTAAAAAGGGTTAATCTTATTCTATACTTAAATATATTTTTAAAATTGATTTAAATCTTTTTTTAAAGAAAGATTTTAATAGCTTTTTTTAATTATTTTAAAAATATTTAATTAGATTAAGGTTAAAAGATTAAAAAAACCATTTTATAACTATTATCTTGTTATTTTTAAGCTATTTAATAATAAAAGCTATAATATAGTAAAAGGCATTATCTTATTAGAAAATAATATTAGATTTGTTTAACCTATATTATTCAATGGTTTTTTTTAATTTATTATTTAAAATACTTTAGTATATTTTAATATTAATTCCACTATTAACTTTATAAAGATATCCTATACCTAAAGATAATATATATCCTTAAATAATAATTAACCCATTATTATATTTTTGGGTAAAATTAACATAATAGTCATAAAGTAGTTTTATATCTTTTTTAAAATATCTAGCTTTTTTATCAAATCTATTAAAATATATTTTTGTTTTATTAAACTAAATAACCTTACTCTAATTAGTTTTAGTTTAACATTAATAGTAACATTTAAACTCTTATTTAACTTTATAGTGGGATTTTTCTAGTTGGGGGTGTTTTTTCTTAAAGTGTAAGTAGTATCTATATTAATGTAAAGTACATATAATAGTATTAGTGCTAACTAATATTCTTATATAATCTTATAATTCCTATTATATTTCTATAGTAGTACTATACTTGCTTATATTAACTAACCTATAGATATATTTTTTATTATATTCATTTATGATTTTAACACACTTAAGTTTAAGTTTAAATGTTTCTTTATTGCTATTCTTAACAACCTTATCTATAATAAACTAGCTAACACTAGTAATTCTAACAATATTACAAGTTGATTTACTTTTTTTATAAAGTTGATTAATACACAAATAAATTTTTTTAGAGAGGGATTTAAGTATAATAATATTAATAAAAAAAATTTAGTATATCTGTAAAATATAATATAAAATAATAACAAAGAGAGAAAAAAGATATGGTTATATATTATTAAATATATCCTTTTATCTTAAAAACCTATAAATTTATAACTCACTTTAATTAAATATTAAGGGTTAATATTTTTGTTAATAGTTTACTAAATATATTTAAATATATATATTTATTATTAAATAATATATTTTAATTATATATTATAATTTTAAGTAATCTAATATATATAATTATTTTAGTTATTAATTAATATATATATATTTTTGATTTTATAACTTACTTTTATAGGTTAGTGTATTATATTTTATAAATATATTAAATTTTTTTATTAGTATTATTATATTTAAATCCCTCTTTAAAAAAATCTATTTATACATTAATCTACTTTATAAAAAAAGTAAATCAACTTATAATATTACTAGAATTACTAATGTTAACTAGTTTATTATAGTTAAAGTTATTAAGAATAGCAATAAAGAAACATTTAAACTTAAACTTAAGCATGTTAAAATTATAAATAAACATAATAAAAAGTATATTTATAGGTTGGTTAATACAAGCAAATATAATATTACTATAAAAATATAACAAGAATTATAAGACTATATAAGAATATTAATTAGAACTAATATTATTAAAAGACTAGTTTTTTAAATTCTTATATATATTTTCATATAATTCAATTGATTATAAATTATATAATTAATTTATACTTATATAATTAAATTAATTGTATAAATAACATTAAATTATTTAATAAAATAAGTCCCTCTTTTTCTTCTCAATTCTTATTATTTTTTATTTTTACATTATTTCTAAAATTGAGACTATATTCTATTAATATTATAAAATTAACACTACCTAAAATAAATCTTAATATATTAGTGACTCATCCTAATTTGAAGCTTAATTAAACTTTGTTTACATTTACATACTACAACTATATTATATTACTATATTTTATACTATATTATTTTTATATTAAAACTTCCTCTATATTATATTAGTTTAACTACCACTACACTTACAAATACTATTATATATACTTTATATTAATATAAATACCATTTACACTTTAAGAAAAAACACCTTTAATTAAAGAAATCCCATTATAAAGTTAGGTAAGAGTTTAAATATCACCACTAATATTAAAGTAAAATTAATTAGAGTAAAGTTATTTAGTTTAATGAAATAAAAATATACTTTAGTAAATCTAATAAAAAAGCTAAATGCTTTAAAAAAGATGTAAAATTACTTTATAACCATAATGTTAATTTTACCTAAAAGTATAATAATAGGTTAATTATTGTTTGGGGATATATGTTGTCTTTAGGTATAAGATATCTTTATAAAGTTAATAAAGGAATTAATATTGAGATATACTAAAATATTTTAAACAATGAATTAAAAAAAACTATTGAATAATATAGGTTAAATAAATCTAATGTTATTTTCTAGTAAGATAATGCTTTTTGTTATACTATAGCTTTTACTACCAAATAACTTAAAAATAATAAGATAATAGTTATAAAGTAGCTTTTTTAATCTTTTAACTTTAATTTAATTGAATATCTTTAGGATTAATTAAAAAAAGCTATTAAAGTTTTCCCTTTAATTAAAGATTTAAATCAATTTTAAAAATATATTCAAGAAGTATAAAACAAGATTAACTTTTCTTAGTGTAAAAAGTTAGTTGATTCTATACCCCACAAACTTAAAGAAGTTAAGAAAGCTAAAAATAGATATACTAGGTTGTAATTTTTTTTTATCACTAAAAATCTATAAATTTATAACTCACCTTAGGTAAAATTTAAAGGTTTATATTTTAACCAATTAATAACTAAATATCATTATTTAATGATATATATAATCAATAAATATAATAGATTTTAATTATTTAATTTAAATTTATTTCATTAAATATTAATCAAGTTATTAATAAAAATATAAGTGTTTTTGATTTTATAACTTACTTTTGTGAGTTAATGTATATATATATAATAATATAATTAACATTCTTTAAAATTAATATTATTAATTTTTTTAAAAATTAAAAAAAAAATTTTATAATAATTTAAGATAATATTTATTAAATGATTAATTTTTTAAATTTTTATATATATTTTTATATAATTTAATTAAATATAAATTATATAATTAATTTATACTTCTATAACTAAATTAATTATATAAATATAATTAAATTATTTAATAAATAAGTTTATTCTTTTTTTCTTTTAATTCTTACTATTTTCTTACTTTTATATTATTTCTAAGATTAAGACTATATTCTATTAATATTATAGCATATTGGCATTATATAATATAAATCCTAATATATCAATGACTTATCCTGGTTCAAAGCTTAATTAAACTTTATTTATATTTTTATATTATATTCCATATTATATTATTATATTTTGTGCCACATTACTTTTATATTAAATTTTCTTCTATATTATATTAATATTTTACTATTATACTTATATAATAATAAGGATAAAATTGTTAAAAACATATTAAAAATCAATAATTATTTATATTAAATTTATTTATTATTATTTTAAATTTTATCTATAATTTATTTTATTTAAATATAATACTATATATTATAATGCTACTAAAAAAAGATATTTTTATATTATTTTAATAATAATAATAATTTAATTATTAAGTAAATCTAAGACTTTAATTTACAAAAGCTTATTATCTTTTAAAAAACTTATATTAGATAATTTTAAATTAAAAAAACATAACTCAAAAAGTTTAAATTTGATAAACTAGTTATTTTAACATAATTTATATATTAAACTATCTCTTTAATATCTTTAAAAACAAATTAACTATTTATAATAACTAAAAAAACCTTTATAAGCTTAAAAACTATCTTAAAAATATAAAAAATTATTTTAATTTAATCTTTAATAATGATTTAAACAATATTTTTGAATTAACCATTTTTTTAGAAAAATCTGCTTATATTTGGTAATTAACTCATTATAAGCATAATCTTGAAAAATCTTTAATAGGATAATTTATTTCAAAAATATAAACTTTTAAATAATTAGAAAAAACCCTTAAAAAAGATATTACTTAGAAGTTTAAGTTTAATTAATGAGAGAAATACTTTTTTAAACTAAATAAAAAACTTTTATAAGATAATTGATTAAGAAATTTAATAAAATTTATTCAAATATATTAAATATCATTAAAAAAATAAATCTACAAGCTATTATAATATTTTAATCTATAAGTAAAACTCTAGTTAATTAATAAAATATACTTTGATAATATTTTTTTAATATTTATGATATAATAATTATAATTGATGTTATCTTTTATTTTATAATTAAATCTTTTTATTTTATAATTAAATTTTTTTATTTTAATAATTAACCTTTCAAAACTTATTTTAACCTATTTAAATCTCAAATAATAAATGTTTTTATTTTAATACTTTATGAAAAAACACTTAGTAATAAAGTTAAAGCTTATTTAATAATAAATAAAAGTTATTATTATTATTAAAAACTTAAGTTAATTATAAAACTGATAAATACCCTTTAAAAAACAATATCTATTTATTTTTTACACTAACCTGCAAAAATAAGACATAAAATCAAAAACACTTATATTTTTATTAATAACTTGATTAATATTTAATAAAATAAATCTAAATTAAATAATTAAAATCTATTATATTTATTGATTATATATATTATTAAATGATGATATTTAGCTATTAATTGGTTGAAATATAAAACCTTAAATTTTACCTAAGATAAGTTATAAATTTGTGGGTTTTTGATGATAAAAAAAAATTAAAACCTAGTGTATCTACCTTTAACTTTTTTAACTTCTTTAAGTTTGTAGGGTATAGAATCAACTAACTTCTTACACTAAAAAGGGTTAATCTTATTCTATACTTCTTTAATATATTTTTAAAGTTGATTGAAATCTTTAGTTAAGAGGAAAGCATTAATAGCTTTTTTTAATTGATCCTAAAGATATTTAATTAAATTAAAGTTAAGAGATTGTAGAGGCTGCTTCATAATTATTATCTTACTATTTTTAAGCTATTTGGTAATAAAAGTTATAATCTAACAAGAGATATTATCTTATTGGAAAATAACATTAGATTTATTTAACCTATATTATTTAATTATTTTTTTCAATTCATTGTTTTGAATACTTTAATATATCTTAACATTAATTCCCCTATTAACTTAACAAAGATACCCTACACTTAAAGACAACATATATCCCTAAACAATAATTAACCTACTATTATACTTTTGGGTAAAATTAATATGATAGTTACAAAGTAATTTTACATCTTTTCTAAAGCATCTAGTTTTTCTATCAGATCCACTAAGAAATATTTTTGTTTTATTAAACTAAATAACCTTACTCTAATCAGTTTTAGTTTAACATTAGTGGTGATATTTAAACTCTTGCCTAACTTTGTGATGGGATTTTTTTAGTTGGGGGTGTTTTTTCTTAAAATGTTAGTGGTATCTATGATAATATAAAGTATATATAATAGTATTAGTGTTAACTAATATTCTTGTATAGTCTTATAATTCCTACTATATTTTTATAGCAATATTACACTTGCTTATACTAACCAACCTACAGATATACTTCTTATTATGTTCATTTATAATTTTAGCACATTTAAGTTTAAGTTTAAATGTTTCTTTATTGCTATTCTTAATAACCTTAGCTATAGTAAACTAACTAACACTAATAATTTTAGCAATATTATAAGTTAATTTACCTTCTTTATAAAGTTAATTGATACATAAGTGGATTTTTTTAGAAAGGGATTTAAGTATAATGATATTAATAAAAAAAATTTAGTATATCTGTAAAATATAATATAAAATAATAACAAAGAGAGAAAAAAAATATGGTTATATATTGTTAAATATATCCCCTTATCTCAAAAACCTGTAAATTTATAACTCACCTTAATTAAATATTAAGGGTTAATATTTTTGTTAATAGTTTACTAAATATATCTAAATATATTTATTTATTATTAAATAATATACCTTAATTATATATTATAATTTCAAGTAATCTAATATATATAATTCTTTTAATTATTTATTAATATATATATATTTTTGATGTTATAACCCATTTTTACAGGTTAGTATAATAATCTCTACCTATTAACCATAAATCAAACTTGAATAATATTAATATAACTTTAAAATCAACTCTTTTATAATTAATTAGTAGATTTTAATTTAATCCACAAAAATTCTAATAGATTAATAATTCCACAAATTAAATTATATATATTAGAGAAATTAAACTAATTAAACCATTAAAAATTAAAAATTAAAAATATTTTAGTAACTAATTTACTTTATGATTTTTTACCTTTAACTATTATTTTATTATTTATGTTAAATGGTTTTTTTATAGATATACTTATTAGTGTTTTAATTAACTCTAGTAGTTTTAATTATATTATTTTGTCTTTTATTATTTTAGAACTATCTTTACTTATTTAAAAAATAACTTAATAATTAAATATATCAATAACTTAATAAAACAAACATTTAACACTTTATTTAAATACTTATTATTACCTTTTAACTACTCCCAATATATTAAATTTTTAATAGGTAATATTAGTTATAATTTTATATTAAATTAAAATTAATTTAAATATTATAATTTTATATCTATAAATATTACTTTAAAAGGTTACAAATTTATTTCTTTTATTTTCTAAAAAAATTAATGGAATTAATTTCAAAAAATCTATATTACATTATTATAAAATTATTAAATAATTTACCTAATATTAACTTTATAATTATAATAAATAACCTTTTTATTATAAATAAAAATTAATATAAAAAGCTAATCAAAAACTTAAATAATTTTTAAAAATATATATCTATATATTATTTATCTATTTGTATTTTATTTGTTGATTTTAATGAAGTTATATTTAATAATTTCTTTTTATATAATATAATAAGTTAATTTGCTAATATTTTTAAACTTATGAAAAAATTACTATCTAAATATAATATTAAATATAAAATTAATTTTCTCTTTAATATATAATTTTACTTAAAGCTTATTTACTATTTATCTCTTAAATAATACTAAATTTTAAAAGAAGAAATTTAAAAATTATTTGAAGATAAGTATATTAAACTTTTTTTCATTATATAAATCTTTAATCATTTTTATATAAAAATCTAATGGTGGTTAAAGATTATAAATTAATAATTGTATTTTAAACTCTAAAAGTATTAAGGATAAAACCATATTATTAAACTTATATAATATTAAGGATAAATTACTTGAATCAACTATCTTTACTAAGCTAAATATTAAGAATAATTATTATAACATTAAGGTTAAAAAAAATTCTATTATTTTAAATATTTTTAATACTCTTTTAAGTTATTATAAATTTACTATTATAAATTTAGATTATATAATGCTTTTATAACTTTTACTTAATATATCAATTTCTTTTAATCTTGTCTTTAATAAATTTATTATTACTTATCTTGAAAATATTCTAATCTATTCAAAAACTAAAAAAACTTATTTAATATGTTAATCAAGTTTTACAAATTATTCAAAAATATAAACTACCTTTAAAATAATTAAAATATATCTTTAGTGCTATTTTTATTTTTTTATAATTATATTATTTCTTCTTAAAGAATTAATATTGATCTTATTATACTAAATGGTGTTAAAGCTTTTATTATATTTATAAATAAAAATTAACTTATATTTATATTTAAATTATAAAATTACTTTAAAGATTTTATTGATTTTTTTATAAAACTTATAACTCCTTTAATTAATCTCTTAAGAAAAAAACTCTCTTTTTAAATAAACCCTATTATATATTTTTTATATAAAGGCTTTGATTTTCTATATTATCAATATTTTTGTTTTATTTACTTTAATTTAAAATTACCTACCATTATTTTTATTAACTTTAATTCTTTTATAATTAATAAATAATTAGCTTAATTTAAATTTAATTTAAATTTAATTTATATTTTATCTTTTAATTATAAGATAAAATAATAAATAAAAGAGAATAAGTTAAGTTTAACTTTATAAATGTTATCTTAAATCTATTAATATTCTAGTTAAGAAAAATAAAACTAATTGAATTAAAATACTTATTTTATTAATATAAACTCTTTATTTTAATAAAAATGATTAAAAATCATTTATATTTTTTATTTTACAATTTTTTTTTAATATTTATAAATTATCAATCATTTATTTATTTAAATACTTAAAAACACTTAATAAAAAAATAAGTTAAATAGATTATAATTATCTAAGCTTATCTTTTTTTATTTAATATTTTTTAAGTTAATAAAATTATATTGTAGATATTTTATTAAAAAATCTTACATACTTATCCTTTTATTTTAATTATAAAAACCCAATAAATATTAACTTAATAATTATTAATAAAAGAAATAAAGAATTTATTAAATTATTTTAAAAAATAATATTATATAATAATTTTTTTATTTTAGTTAAAAACGAACTTTTTAAACGATTAGAAAACTAATTAAAATATGTCAAAATGTTTAAAATTATTGATAACCTATTATATTTTAATGATTATTTATATATCCCTGATATTTCCAAAATTTAATAAGTAATATTTAATGAATATTATAACTTACCTATAGGAAAATATCAAAATTAGTTAAAAACTGCTAAAAGGATTAAAATAAAGCATTACTAACCTTCTTTAGTTAAATCAATTTAGAAATACATCAATACCTGTAATATATGATAAAGAATTAAATATAATACCTAACTAAAATATAATAAACTTATTCCTTTACAAGTCCCTAATAATATTTAATAATTAATCTAATTTAATTTAATATAAATTTTTAAATCAACAAATGGTTATAATAACTTACTAATTATAATTGATTTATTTTCCAAATATATTTATTTTATTCTTTATTTCAAAACTTCTATAGTTAAAAATATTACATAATTATTATTTTTTAATATCTTTACTTATTATAAAATTCCATAAACTATTATATCTAATAAAGATATATAATTTAACTCTTAATTTTAGAAGTTACTATCCTTTTCTTTTAAGATTAATCTAATTATATTTATTACTAATTATCACTAAATTAATAAACTTATTAAAAAAACTATTAAAACCTTAAAGAAAATGAATAAAGTTTATATTAACATTAATCAATTAAATTAAAATACTTATATTTACCAACTCTAATATTTATTCAATATCTTTATTAATAGATCAACTACTTTTAACCTTTATTTTATTAATTATAATAAACATATTAACTTAATAATTGCTTTATAACTTTAAATCAATTTTTTTAAATGCTATTAAATTTCAATCTAATATTAAGTATAATAATTCTTTTATTAAATTTAACTTAGAAGAAAATTAAAGAATTATAAAACAACAATATTTAAAATTATTTAAAAATCCTCTTAAATATGAAGCTAATATGCTTATATATTTAGAATAATCTACTCTTAAACCTACCTTACTTAAATCTAGTTTAAATCCAAAATACTTACCATTATATCATAGTCCCTATAAAATTTAGTTTATTAATTTAAATTTTGAAAATATTACCTTGGAATTACCTTTAACTTTGAGATTAACTTTACCTTTTATATATCTAAAATCAAGCTTTATTTTGAAGATTTTGATATTTTTTTTAATTGATTAAAAGTCTTAAAACTAGATCTAATTATTAATTAAAATGGAGAAAAAAATATTATATTGATTATATAATTAAATCTCAATCTATTATGAATAAGCTTTATTTTTAAATAAAATAGATAGGTTATCTTATTAAAGAAGCTATATAAGAACCCTTAAAAAGTATTAAGAATATCTTAGCTTATATCTATTTATAAAATCTAAGAAGTGTGTCTCTTTTAAAAAACCTATTAAGGGAGTATTAAAAGACTAATTTTTTTAATTCTTATATATATTTTTATATATTTTAATAAATAATAAATAATTTGATTAATTTATACTTTTATAATTAAATTAATTATATAAATAACATTGAATTATATAATAAACAAGGTTGTTCTTTTTCTCTCAATTCTTATTATTTTTTTTTATTTTTATATTATTTTTAAGATTAAAACTATATTCTATCAATATTATAATATATTAATATTATTTAATAAAAATCTTAATATATTAGTGATTTATCCTAGTTTAAAGCTTAATTAAACTTTGTTTACTATTCTACACTAACCTACAAAAATGAGTCATAAAATCAAAAATACTTATATTTTTATTAATAACTTAATTAATATTTAAAAAAATAAATCTAAATTAAATAATTAAAATCTATTATATTTATTAATTATATATATTATTAAATGATGATATTTAGTTATTAATTGGTTAAAATATAAACTCTTAAATTTTACCTAGAATAAATTATAAATTTGTAAGTTTTTAATAATAAAAAAAAAATTAAAACCTAGTGTATCTATCTTTAGCTTTTCTAACTTCTTTAAGTTTGTAGGGTATAGAATCAATTAACTTCTTACACTAAAAATAGTTAATCTTGTTCTATACTTCTTGAATATATTTTTAAAGTTGATTTAAATCTTTTACTAAGGGGAAAGCTTTAATAACTTTTTTTAACTAATTTTAAAGGTGTTTAATTAGATTAAAGTTAAAAGATTAAAGAAGCTACTTTATAACTATTATCTTGTTATTTTTAAGCTATTTGGTAATAGAAGCTATAGTATAACAAAAGGTATTATCTTATTAGAAAATAATATTAGATATGTTTAACCTATATCATTTAATACTTTTTTTCAATTTATTATTTAAAATACTTTGGTATATTTTAGTATTAATTCCCCTATTAACTTTATAAAGATATCTTACACTTAAAGACAATTTATATCCTTAAATAATAATTAACCTACCATTGTATTTTTAGGTAAAATTAACATAATAGTTATAAAATAATTCTATATCTTTTTTAAAATATCTAGCTTTTTTATTAAATCCACTAAAATATATTTTTGTTACATCAGATTAAATAACCTTACTTTAATTAGTTTCAGTTTAATATTAATAGTGACATTTAAACTCTTGCTTAACTTTATAATGGGATTTTTTTAGTTGGGGGTGTTTTTTCTTAAGGTGTGAATAATATCTATGCTAATATAAAACATATATAATAGTATTAATACTAACTAATATTCTTATATAGTATTATAATTCCTGTTGTATTTTTATAATAGTATTATACTTACTTATATTAACTAACTTATAGATATACTTCTCATTATATTTATCTATAATTTTAACATACTTAAGTTTAAGTTTAAATGTTTCTGTATTGTTATTCTTAATAGCTTTAGTTATAGTAAACTAACTAACACTAGTAATTCTAGCAATATCATAAGTTGATTTATCTTTTTTATAAAGTTAATTGATATATAAGTAGATTTTTTAAAGAGGGATTTAAGTACAATGATATTGATAAAGAAAATTTAATATATCTATAAAATATAATATAAAATAATAGCAAAGAGAGAAAAAAGATATAATTATATATTGTTAAATATATCCTCTTATCTCAAAAACTTATAAATATATAACTTACCTTAGTTAAATATTAAAGGTAATTATTTTTGCTAATAGTTTACTAAATATATCTAAATATATTTATTTATTATTAAATAATATACCTTAATTATATATTATAGTTTTAAGTAATCAAATATATATAATTGTTTTAGTTATTCATTAAAATATATATATTTTTGATTTTATAACTCACTTTTATAGGTTAGTATATATTATATTATTATATTCTATATTATATTACTTTTATATTAATTTTTTCT